>JAXGGA010008008.1:0-59329 GCA_038373865.1 Uloborus plumipes
AGGAGACCTTACTTTCTTGTCAACCCTCGTAAAAACCAAAAACTGTTTCTCTCATCTGATATTACCTGCACATTAAATATATTTGTTTTTCAGAGAAACTTTTCCGAATACTATTTTCCAAATGTTGTACTTTTCGATTTGTAACATGGAACAGAACAACAAGCCACGTGAATCAGTTTCGCTGGCCGGGTGCGACCCACGGGCAGTAGGTTGGGCACCTCTTTCTCATTACATCAATACTCAAACTGCGGCTAACCGCGTATTTACCCTTGAGCTTATTCTGCCAGCTACTCGGTAAAGTGAACAATCCCATAATTTGATAAACCGTGATGTCATTTCTTTTGTCCAGGTAGCTTAGGTAGTCCTCGAAAGTAGCATTTGCTTGATTAATTCAGTGACACAATCAAAGAAACGCATCTTGTTTTAAATTATACTTTATGCAGTTCAAGAGAGAAATAAGTTAGTACCGTTTCCTTAACATCGAGCCTGAATTCCATACGCGAAATTTCTATCCTTGAAGCATTACGTGGACTTTTAAATCTGTGATGTTTCAAGGACTCAGGTTTTTCCCTGACGAGTAAAAAATATTGATAAATACGATGCTGATGTGCAAAGCTTAGTAAGCGATGACAGTTTTAATCCGTTCTCATTTATATTGCTTAGGTTTTTTATTAAAAAATTTCTTTCATATTTTTCGCAACTGCATGAGAAATAAACTGAGATACAAAAAATCCACAATTCTATCATACTTTTGTATTCAAGATTTAAAAAAAAATACGCATGCTTACATACCTACATCTGATGAGGTGGTACATCATAAAAAAGATTTTGAATAAGAATAATTATCGATCTCTTTTAATTCTTCCGAATCAGCAGTTGAAATTAACAGAGTAAGAAATGTTTTGGAAGGTCACGTGACTCTCATCGGGTCACCCCTGATAATAGGGTAAAAATAAAAATCATGACCAAAAGAAAATGATTTAACAAAGAAGAGAGCTCAAATAATTGTCTGCTCAACCGAAAAAAAAATATTTTTGACTGAATCATAAATATGATCTCACAACTCGAAATACCGTTGTCTTCTACAGAAGCGAGATCTGCACCAATAGCACTCAAGAACATATATCGTCGCCACCATGCTAAACTAAGGAATGTGAAAATTGGCACTTTTCAGGAGAGCCAAAACACTGCATATAACTTTTTCCCACCTGACGTGTTTTGTTATTTTCAACTTTTAAACTCTTATAGATATCTTTAAGTGTAAAACTATCTTTCGAAGGTATCATTTTAATTTCAATTATTTGTAAAATTTGAGCTTGAAAAATGAACTTGAAAAAAGCGATTTTTCACATTCGTTAGTTTAGCATGGTGCCGACGATATCATCGCATCAGAGCAACTGTAGCCGGCCACCTTGTCTAGTGGTCAGAGCAGTCTGCAACGGATGGAGAGTTCGCGGGTTCGAATCCCGGCTTGGGCATGAATGTGCTTTCTCTTTCCTGTCCTTGTCTTTTCTTTGTGTGAATGTGTTGTTGTGAAAGGTTGCCTACCCTATAAACGGGTACCTATGGCATGCGTGTACAGTGGAAGTTGGACTTCACACCAAATTACGGTATAGTTGGTGAAGTGAAGTACAGCGCACTCCAAATTGCCAGCCTAGCTGGCACACGACAAAAATAAATAAATAAATAAATAAAATAAAATAAAAGCATCCGTAAGACAGCTAAGCCAGAAAACAACAGTTATGTATCCTCCTTTTGCTCAGAGGTTACGATATACGTGAGGAGATTTACTTGATAATAATAAAGTTCTCCGGAAAAGTAAAAGTAACTTCATGAAAAATTTAGAGCTCAATCCTCACGTTTTTCGCAATAGTCAACCATACTGATAAATCAGACTCACTAATCTTTCCCGCTGATGTCCGTAAGATAAATCCATAATCCTATCTCCCGTCACATCAACTGGTGATCAGAATCGCTGGTGACACTAAGACGAGTTTCGTCTGTAAATAGCAAGTGATTCCATCTATGAGATTTCGTTTTTCTTACAGGAGTCTAATCGGCACTATGGATGAGTAGCTGTCTATGGAATGAAATGCTCGGAATGGCAGAAGATCGGACTTCATGCGGGCGAATGTCCTGTTGGCAGATGCAATTGCTGTTGCCCAAGGACAGGACTGTCTGATTTCTTTTCAACCTGAGGGAGATTTTTCGGTCGTCAGTTTGTAATTAGTTTTTTTCTGCTGATCATCCCATCGATCTATCGGGCAGCTGTAAATTTGAACTAGAAGATTTTTCCAGCTCGTGAAACTCTTTTGTTATGCGAAAATTCTTTATTGCATTTGCCATCTTCCTCCACGCATTTTTCATGCCAACAACTAAACGTAAAAAGAAACAGAACAGATTTCTCCGAATTGGTTGCATTATATTGCCGAAACAGTTGTTGGAATGTTCGGCTCTATGTGGAGACTCCAAGGAGAAGTTATTATCGGAGCGCTCAGCAAATGCTCACGGGGCATTGACTTTTTTCTCTTTTGTAGTTTAGATTCTTCTTTACTCTTATTTTTAAATATTTGTCATTTTTCTGTGACATCAGATTTTTTAATGCAGAATTCTCGCTTTTGAATATCAGCTAAAGCTATTATTTCATTATATTTTCATTAAAAAATAAGCGTCTAGATGGAGCGGCGTTCCTATCTTGAGTATCACCCATAATAGCAATTTGTGGTATCATCCATCTACCCTCCTCCGCAAAAATTGATGTTCGTACAATATTCAGAAAAACCTCCTTATTATTTATGTGGCACAGAGAAAGCTCAAACTACTATCGTCTTTAAGGGAAAATTTGACCTAGGCTAATACAAAACTGCCCCCTCTCTACAAACTGTGCGCAATCTTCGCTGAAACTTAACAGATTCAAACAAATATATATTAAGGAAAATTTCAAAATTTCGGTACGTTTGTATTTATCATAAACTCTTACTTGTACTGTGGTTGTCACTCCCCCCCCCCCCCCCAATGCGCCTAAAGGTTGTTACCCAGAGCGGAATAACCTTCATCCCCCGTAGCGTCGATTCCAAATTTTTAATGCTATTGAAAGTACTTTTGCACATTAAACTTGAATTTATACATAGTAAGCTCTATGCGTCCTGCTTTACGTTACAGAAAAAAAACCTAAAAGATATTGCATTAATAAATTAATATGGTACGTATTCTTAATTTAGGCAAACGTTTGAATCCCCCTCCTCCGTTTTCAGCTTTTTATTTAAATTCTACTCATTCGTAACACGCCCTAAAATTCCTCATTATGCAACTAGAAACGGGCGGCAGAAAAGTATTTCTTAAGGCGAAGCGGCTTTTTTCATGAATAAAAAATATAAAGTAATACAATTCCAGACATGATTAATGTTCACAACTGTTTTAACATATTGCAATTAAAGCGGGTAAAATTACGGAACAGAACTACCAAGACTGTTTAATTATAAGTTGATAGAAGTTTCATGTGTGCGTGTTATGTACAAAATTTCTATGTCTATAAGTGCCTCATATCAATAGAGAATCCATAAATCGTGCGGTTGCAAGTGAAACACTAAGTCAAAATTTCTAATTTTCAGATTTTTAGTTTATCTTACACACAAAAATTAGATGTTTCTACTGGTGAAACCCACTAAGTCATATCTTTATTATGCAATGCTATACTAGTGAAACACACTAAGTCGTATAATTGATGATAATTATTAATGCCCTACCATTATCATGCTGGGGATAATAATATAAAATAATAAATAAGCATGCCAGAGTCAAGAATGGTTCGTAATAACCAAAAAAATACCATTACTATAATTTAATTTGACTTAATTATGTCAATTCCAAAGAAGTTAAAATAAAAAATTTTTGATCGGCGTTTTCCCCAAATCATGTTTTTTGACTTCGTGTATTTCACTTGTAACCCCACGAAATTGTTTGTAAATACTGATCGTATGATATCTGTGATAAATGTAAATTGAAAGAGAATCAATATAGTCTGTTAATAGTTAATGCATTTAATTTGACAAAATAAAATTAAAAATAGACATTCTCATCTGCGTGACATCATTGTTGCTTAAGAGAATTTGTCTAAGGTCTTCAGAAATTCAAAATGCTTTCTGAATTGACACTAACAAACACTAGCAGAAAATGCCTATTGTCTAATGAATGAAGCAACTCATATATTGCATGAGTATACTGTTTCTCAAAGAATGTCTCAAATACATAAGAAATTGAAATGTGCTCTGCATATATAATTATGAAATCAATTAAGAATGTTCTTTAGTTTTAAAGATAAAACGCATGTAACTTTAAAACTACGTCTATAAATTCAAATAAACTTCAAAATGAATTCTATAAAGGACGCCCATGCAATCAGTCCGTAAAAGAATTGATGAATTGCCTGTAAAACTTTCTGTTAGGTTTTTGAAAAATGCTGTGCAGGAGTCACGAAGGGATTATCGTACAAATAATAATTAAAATTCTAAGCTGTAAGATACCGCCCTCCAGTAGTTGCTAATGCAGAACTAAATTGCTAATGTGCAAGTTAAATTTTAGCAACCAGTTTGAAGACAATCTCAGTTTCAATGAAAGGACATCTGTTTCCAGCGCATTCACGGCTTTTTCAGACCAATGAGTCCATAAAAGGACTTCAGTCTCTGGATGTCGTAATCAGGATATTTGTATATGCTTGTAACTGAAGTACCGTTTATAGATTTTAAAAGTAATACCTATACACTAGGTGACCCGTGCGGAATTCCGCAAAAAAAAAAAAAAAAAACTCTAAGCTTAAAATTTAATACGACAATTTTTATTGACTTCATTATCTGCCCGAAGTTGCAGCGCAGTGTCGAAATCTATAAAGAAAAGTCCAGCGTAAGTTGGTGCAGTCCCTGCCGGAGGTTGCAAGTTCCCGATCATGTGGTACACTTGACCATGTAGTTTAAAACAATATGGACCTCTGCCAGGAATGTTAACTGAGTCCACTTTGACTGAAGCGAAGGCCAAAGCATTGTTGAATTGTCTAATATTGTCTAGGTAGTAGACACTTTCCTGTTAGTCTGCCTGTTGGTACCTTGTTCCTTGGCATTGTAAAATCTTGTACGTTTGCACAACATCGCCATCAACTGCCGTCGTTCTGACAACTTTTCAAAGAGATCAAAGACACGTTCACTTTTACAACTACTACGAAACTGATACCCTATATTAAAATCAAATACCCAAGGCTACTACTAAACTAAATACTAACGTTATCGCAAAACTACCATAGTATTTTGAAACAATAAAAGTTACAATTAAGGTTTACCGAGCTAAGCCTTGGCTTGAAATGTCGCATTTAAAATTGATTTGAACAACAATAGTAACGATTTTAACAGTTGAGCAAAAAATTTAACTTTTTCAAACTTCAATCGCTTATAAGTCGCTTAAACGTGGATTTTCGAGATTCTCGTTACGCGGCGCTAGCGGAGAAACGTTCTAAAGAACGCATTTTTTTTAATCTTTCGAATGAAATCAAAATGGAGACGATATGACAATTATTTCGCTAGATAGAGTCAATTTTGTGCCCAAAAATTGAAGTTCGAATAAAAAACGAACCGACACTTTTTAGAGGGTGGGTCTAATTTTCGTCAATAGCCCGCGGGATAAGCTTCAAAATCATAAATTTTCATGCAATTCGATAAAGAAATGAGCGAGTTTCGACCGGGTATAGGATTCGGCTTAGAGAAATAATGTATGGAGATTTTACCAAGGATACCTGCCTCTCACAAAAACTGTTTCCACAGCTTTTAATAATATCGGCACAATTTTTAGAGAATGTCTACATTATAAAGTTTCAGGAGAGTTTGCAAATAAAATGAGAAAATTACTGCTCTAATTTCTTTTCTAATTGACCACGAACATTTTCTTTTTAGATAACATTAAAAAAAAAAATATTCATAATATTAACTGCACCTTTTTCCTTTATTATTTAGTCATTTATATATTTTTTTATTTATTTTATTATATTTTTATTTATTTATTTTCTTTTCAATTTATTTGCTTTTTTTATTATTTATTTATTTATTCCTTTATTTACTTTTATATTATTTTATTAATTTATGCTCTTTTTTTCTTACCTCTTTTTATTATTATTTATTTTATTTTATTATAATTATTTTTTAACCTATATATAATTTTTTTTTCATTACCTGCATATAAATATTTCACTTATATTTATATATTTATTAGCCATTTCTTTTTTCTCTTTTCTGTATATACCAAAATTCAATGTTCATCCATGTGGGTTGGTTTGTAAATTTTTACATACGTTATCCCGAAATTTGTTAAATTTAACATTGTTGAATATGTACAAAGTACTAGCGTATTCAGGAAACAAAAATAAATAAATAAAATGAGATCTTTCTTATAAATTCGTTAGAAGGTATAAAGTACAGACATACCTAACTGGGCCTCCGAATTTAGGGTCTGTGATAACGAAACAATTTTCATTAATACCGGAAGCGACATTGAGCAATTACGTATGAAGTAATTGCATTTTTAAACAGTATTAGAAATGATTACTTAACTACTATTATCATCGGATATATTTATTGATTTACTGTTTATAGCGATTATTTCTAGTTGGGAGAAGGAATGAGATGAGTTAGGGTTCACTTTAAGTTAATTGCGCACTGTGTCTATATCAGTGGTCGGATGTAGCGCGCTACAAGTAGCGAAACTACTGTAGTAACTACATTTTTTAGTAGTTTGTAGTGTAGCGCACTACTTTAGAAAAAAAAGTAGAGTAGTGAGTAGCGCGATACAAAAAAATAGTAGTTTGTTGCGATTTCAGGAAACTACTTTTAAATTTAAAAAAATAAAATAAATGACAAAAATGAAAGAAAGAGAGAATGAAGGGAAAAAAAAAAAAACAAGGTTTAATCAACTCTGACTGGTGCAAATCTTGCACGAGGACAGCAGCGGACGCAATGAGAAATAAGAGCCATAAAAATATGAACTGATCTTAGATGCATCGTTTTGACGAAATACATTCTATTTGATGTCATTGGTTTATTTGGCATCATAATTTTTCTATTCCTTCAAGTAATTCTCATGTTCCTAAATATTCCCTGGCAAGAAGTTTAAAAAAAATTGAAGGTTGAATTCTTTCTATCTTTCAACTTTTGAATCCTTTCTAGTGGCGAATATTCGTAAAAATTGTAAAAAAAATTAAAAAAGGACAATTTTTAGCAAAAAAAAAAAAAGGGAACAACAAGGAAAAGTAACAAATAAATTCAAAGATAATTCCTGGTTTTATTCCATATTTAAATGAATTAATTTATTAATGTAAGCCACTTTTCGAATTTTTTCGGTCAATCCTCAAACGGTGTATGCTTTTTATTTATTTATTTTTTAAAAAGTAGCGAAGTAGCGACTACTATTCAACAGTAGTTTGTAGTTTTTCCAACCACTGTGTTATGTTCTGTATTATGTTCCACTGTTCTATATCGTGTGTGGAAGGTCAGAAGAGAATGGAAACCAATCATCAAAATTAGAAAATGCCTATTAATTAAACATAAGATAGTTTAAGCAATGATTAAACAGTTTTTTTTTTAATCAGAAGTTTTTTCGAAGATTAGTTGGCTACAGTTCCTTCCTTTTATATAATTCCGAAAAAGGATTATATAAAAAAAAAAAAAAACTTTTCGTTAGACGTCTACTGGATTGTTGTAACTCTTTCCTCTTAAACCCCAGAAAACCATCAGAAGCAGAACTTCTTTTTTTGAGAAGTAATTACACATATCGCGCACCCTTGCTACAAAAGTGCCATAACTCAAAAATTGTAATTTTTTTTATGACCGTCATTAGACGTAGTTTACACGTCTCTACCAATCTTCAAAAGAGCCAGAAGTTGCATTGAAAAATCAGCCCCCAGAGGGCAGTTATGGCGTTTTGTTGTTATCAAGATGCATAGGACCCCTTCCACTGAAATGCCACATCTTGAGTTGTCGTCCAGCCGTCGTAGAGTAACGTGCGTAACTAACGATCATAGTTTGAGATGTATCGGTCTTCATATTGACAAATTCAAAAATACTAGTCAGCCCGGGAACAGTTTTTTGCAATTCCTGGAAAACGTAGTTTTTTGAGTTGTGGCTCTTTTGTAGCAAGGGTGCGATATGTGTCTTGTGGCAGCTACGCTGGCAATTTGGGTTGCGCTACTTTACGTTTAAAACTGTACCATCATTTGGTGTGAAGTTCGACTTCCGTAGTACACACATGCCATAAGGACCCGTTAACAGGGTAGGCAACCATCCAATGCACTGCAATACATTTACCCAAGGAAAGCACAAGGACAGGAGAGAGAGAAAGTACATCCATGCCCGAGCCCGGAACCTTTTCATCCGCAGTCAGACTTCTCTAACCACTACCCTAGCAGCATAATCTCATTGGCCGATGATCGGCCATTCATCGAAACCCGATGAAATTCTCATCGGCCGATGATCGATTCCGATGAGTTCTCATCGGGCATTGCTCCAATATGTCTCATCGGCCAAACAGAATCCGAGCAGCAAAATCCGATGAGTTTTGCTCGAAATACGATGAGATTTGGAGCAATTTACGAGCAGTGCAGTCCCGTGCCGATAAATTTAGGATCAATTTTGGATGCTCGGCTTATTTTCATCGGGAAAGTTGATCGGAAGGATATCGCGTTCCGATGAAAAGTAGCTCATCGAAAACCGTGCTCGGATACTGATCGGAACGATGTCATCGTGCGTTACGGGATCAGTTTACGAGGAGTTCGATGATCGGCCGAGCAAAATCCGATGAGTTGATGCTACTTGGATAGATAAGATGCAGTAAGTTATCGCCCCTAAACCAGGACCAAGGCAGAAATGCATGCAATACATACAGGAAGAAATTACCGAGTTAGTGATATATTGCATGTATCTTGATATGATAGCAGGCTTCGACTTTGGTAAATACCTTAAATTAATCTCATGATTTTGCATGCCACGCATCAGATACATTTTATACTATCTCCTTATGATTTGATGCGCTCCAACTTACTTTTGTCATGATACGAATAATAAGAACCGTATGAACGGATTCAACCACAGGGCACAACTTAAAAATCCGAACGGCGGGATATAAACTTCGATTCGCCAACAAATCGTTCCCATTTTGTTTATTTTTCCGCTTTAAAACCCCTTTTGTGTATTTCCGAGCACACATACGCAGGCCTGACCTGCTGCATGAGGCCGAAAAAGCGAATCATTGTAGTGGAGTATCGCCGATGAACGTTCCGACCTGTTTTCGCCACTGAGTTCAATGACTGGACCACTAAAAAAAGGAGCATTTCTATTCATTCATTAAGTGCTGTGGTTTAGTGCAGCCCCCCTCCCCCCTTTCATTGCCTTTTTTTTTTCTTTCTTTCTTTCCAAGCTGCGAACCGGTCCACCCAAAAAGCAGAATCCACATCCGACGGATATCTCTCCATCTCTTATCTACCAAGGACACCGAAAAGAGGAAGAATAATAGATTCACTCTCTGTTTGATGACTCGAATAAAACCCTTAATGTATATCATTATTACCTCGGTCTATGGTACTAAGAAGAAAACATAAATCTTTAATCGGATTTTCCAGCATTGAAGAGAAGTCGCAGAAGTATTTCATATCGTCGCTTTGGAAGAATAACGCTGCAACTCAAAAAAGCCCATTTTTCAGGAGAGCAATTTTTAACTTTTCAAAAACTTCTATCGCGCTTGTGCTCAAAACTATTGCGACTATTTTAATGAAGCTAGCATTAAAAAAAAACCGCATTTTAATCTCTTTTCCAATGTAGCATGATTGACTTCGGGCATTTTAACTAATGACGTAATTTTAAAAAGAGTGAAGGTAGTTTGAGTTACATCAGTGTTTTCCAAAAATTGCTCCCTAGCGGATATGTTTGACACTTTTGAGTTGTAACCTTGTTCATCATAAAGAGCGATTTTTTCTGAACAAAATGATATAAAAATGTCATTTTTAGATTTTTTTTTGAGTTGCAACGTTATTCTTCCAAAGCGACGATATGTGTTCTTTAAACTCGAGTCCTCAAGCAATTTTCAAAACACTAAATAGAATAAAATTTTATAGTGTGAATGCAAATTCCTCTATCTACAACCCTCAAGAAAATTGACACTGTTCTTTGTGGAATAGAAAGAGAAAGTGAAAACAACTTAAACATTTTTCTATATAACTTTAACTACCCTAATTTCAATCATATGCGTTTTAAATATTCAAATCATTTTCACCCATCCTTGAAGGCATTGCTAGAGTATTCGCTTCATCCCAAATTGCTCCCCATTCTTCAGGAGATTGGTTTCTCTTTTTAATTTAATGTTCGTCTCGTGTTTGTTTTTGTTGTCAAAATTTGTTTGCTGTATATTGTTACTGCCATTTTTTTTTTAAATATAAAACTTTGTTTGCATGTTTCCTTCCGCATAATAACCGAAAATCATAGAAATTTTGTGTCTTATATTTTAAAATACACTTTTGTTACCATTTCCCATAATTCTACTAAAACGAAAAATAAATAACATATTATAAAATAAACAAACTATGAACACAATATTAGGGCAATTATAGAGCTCTTGTCTCATTATAACCAATTGAACCAACCCCATCAACATTTTTCAACATCTGAGATGTTGCCAGCACAACAAATGCATTGCGCATTATTAACTAAAGAGAACGACTAAAAAACAGTAACTATATACGTATTATGTTTAAAAGCGTAAAAATAATCTTGACGATTTTAGAGGAGTAAAATTTATTTTTTAACAGTGAAATGTATGAAAACTGTGATAACCATAATAGTGATCAATTCCTTTTAAAAAGTAAAAAATAAATAAATCTAAGAATGAGATAGAAGAGAAAGAAACAAGAAGTTCTGTCAAGAACTAAACGAGCCTACTTTCCCGTACATCGACATCGGCATGCTAGCATCTGATCACTATTCTCTTGATCATCTGAGACTAAACATTATGTCAAACATACCTTTTTAGCACTTAAAGCTGATTTCTAAAAGCAAAATATACCCCTCTCATCAGATGAAATAGAGACATAAAAAGTAAATAAATGAATAAATGAAGTTTTGTCGCACCTTTTAAAGAATGTAACTGTTACAGTTCTTCCGTAGAAAAATTCCTCAATCGTTTTCAAAAAAAAAAAAAAAATTAAAAGTACAAAGTACATCAAAACACATTTTATCAAAGAAAGGAAAAAAAAACTCGTCCGTCGATAAAATGTCTCGATTTTCACTTTTAAACCGTTGCCAGTTGTTAAATATAAATAAAGAATAAAATGCCCTCGTGAATGAAACACTTTTGTTGCAAAAAAAAATCGTCTGCCAAAAAAAAAATAATAGTAATAAATAAAATAACACAAATGAATAAATAAACAAAAAATCGTCTGCACAGTCAGTCATTTTTTTCTGAGCCTGCATTTCCGCCATGTTTGTGGAGTCGGAGTCGGAATCAGAGTCCTCACAGAAGATTATTCAGAAAAGTACTTTACAAACATTATTTATCAAAACCATTTTTTTACAAAGTCAGTTTGAAGGAAATCCGACTTTAAGTTCCAGGATCAACATTCAACTTAAATTCCCCGTAGGCGCTAATGTTAAATTTTTTTCTGAACGGTTCAATATTGAACGAAAAATGGTTCAAACCAAAAAGCGAAATAAGGGAATGAACCTCTCCGAGATCTTTCAAACAAAAAAAAGTTTATTCCATTCGGATGGTTCACTCAGAAGTTATTAGGTGGGGAAAGGTTGCTTGAACGGTTCAATGTTGAACGAAAAAATGTTCAAATTGAAATTTAAATACTGTAATGAAGTATCCTTGCTGAGATCCTTCGAACAAAAAAAAAGTTTATTTAAATCGGACTGTGCACTCAAAAATTATTAGGGGTGACAGCTTGCTTGAGCGGTTCAATGTTGAACGAAAAATTGTTCAAATCGGAAATGTAAATACGGGAATGAAGTATCCTTGATAAGATCTTTCGAACAAAAAAAAGTTTGTTGAAGTCGGACTGTTCACTCAAAAGTTAGCATCGCGGGACAGGTTGTTTGAACGGTTCAAAGTTGAACCAAAATTGTTCAAATCGAAAAATCAAATATGGGAATGAGTTGTACTCGCCGAAATCTTTCCAACAAAAAAAAGTTTGTTCAAATCGGAATGTTCATTCAAAAGTTATTAGGGGGGGAAAGGTTGCTTGAACGGTTCAATGTTGAACCAAAATTGTTCAAATCGAAAATGTAGATACAGGAATGAAGTATCCTTGAAAAGATCTTTCGAACAAAAAAAAGTTTGTTCAAATCGGACTGTTAACTAAAAAGTTAGCATCGCGGGACAGGTTGTTTGAACGGCTCTAAGTTGAACCAAAAATTGTTCAAATCGAAAAATCAAATATGGGAATGAGCTGTACTCGCCGAGATCTTTCCAACAAAAAAAAGTTTGTCCAAATCGGAATATTCATTCAAAAGTTATTAGGGGGGGACAGACAGACCGACAGACCGACCGACGACGACCGACAGACCGACACACAAATTCCCTATCTCAATACCCTACTTTCAAATTTTTAATTTTTCGATATTCATTTTACTTTTTTATTTTTTTAACATGGCGATATTTTTTGGACTTGGCGATATTTTTTTTAACTTGGCGATATTTTTTGGACTTGGCGATATTTTTTAGATGCATTAAGCCAATTTTAATACTTTTTTCGTCTTTCTTTTATTTTTAACGGGAAAGTAGGCTAAAAATGAGAACTATTTTGATTTTCTGATGCTCAGAATATTAAAAAATTTTAAATAATTCAACAAAATACCTTTTTTTATTACATTTTCAACGAGGCTAAATTTGTGGTTAACACACTTAGGGCAAAAACATACTTTACTAACTTTTCTAAGCTGCGTCTCTGCCATGCATGCTTTTTTAATTCAATGGAATCAGTAGTACACTGATGCGTTTGTGGGAAAAACATGTTTCTGTCACAAAATATGTTGATTTCTCGCTTTCCTTCATTTTCATTTCCCCTTTAGGTTTTTGTATTTTCATAACACTTGTACATTCTTTTATGTTTCTACAGCAGAATGATCCCTGATTCAACTGGCGCTGGACCCATTCAGATAATTAAAAATTCGAACAATTTACTCCAGGAAAATAGTCCGCTTTGATTCATTTCTGTACTTAAAATGGAGAAAAGAAGCAAATAATTTTTAAACAAAAACAGCTTTTAATTAATTAAATGAACGGTAATACTTTTGCATGTTAAGTGTAAGCGTAGTTACAAATATTACTCATTAGAAGCCAGTAATAGACTGCTTTCTGACGGTGGGCCATCATCCAATAATGTTTGCGCTGCACCTACACCAGTTTTGCATGAAGAAATACAATAGCACGCGCAGACAGAGTCATTATTTTGCGAACCGCAGAACGTTAGCGTCTTATTATTTTTCCTCTCTAGAATTCAGAAAGCTATTCGGATAACCAGCGGTTCGTATTGTCGGAGTTCGAATAATGAGAGTTTTACTGTATGTACAAGTATGCATTTCTTAATGTATTTATCATTTTCCTGACAGCTCATGGAATTGTGCACAATGAAACCCCGTTAAAACGACTACCGCAGTAAGTCAACATTTGTGTTCCCAATGGTTGGTCTAATGTTAATTTCAATCGGCGAAAATTTCTCTGACATGACTCACATTTACAAGAGCCTCTAAAAGTCGACATCCACTTGCTAGTTCTATCCACTGTTAGCTACAGATATTCTATCACATTAACCATAGGGCCAGGAAGGAGTTAGAGAAATGTACCAGGGTAGTACTTCAGAGAAACAAGACAGCACAACACATGTATTTCAAATAAATTTGTGAGCAGGTTTTTTCTCTTTATTAGACCTGATTGGCAAGAAGCTCTTACCTCTTTTCAAAAAATAAGAAATTGTACCTAAGAAGGCATTCAAAATTGTCCTATTTATTTTATTCTATTTTTTCCAAACAAAAAAAAGAAGGTACGAAATAAAGAAAGCACCATTGAATAAGCAATACACTTCACTCTCCAGGGTCCCCCGTACCTACCACAACTAGTGGTTTAACCGGGATGGGACCCTGAAGAGTGCTCTGCTCTTTTGATGCAGACCAAGGACCGAGAAAACCCCTGGTCTAATACCCCCAGAGGCATCGTTTCACTTGGAGGATTTTGTTACCACGACCCTTATTTCACGTCGCCCAGCCACCATTAGTAACGATGGTGGATCTTTGATCGGCTAGGATCGATCCCGAGACCCTCCGGTTACGAGTCCGACGCCTTACCGATCGGGGTACCACGGTCCTGAATAAGCAATACAGAAAACACTACAATAGTTGAAATAGTGAAACCTCCGTTGGTTGACACTAAGGCTGCGGCATCGATGTCGATGTTTTTACCATCGATGTTTGAGGGTCGATGTTTTTCCAACATCGATGTTTTGGGTTCGATGTCGATGTTTTATAATCCATAAAAAAAGCTTGATAAAAATATGCGATATGCAGACGTATTAAGAAGTTTTCATCCTTAATCAGAAGTTTCAGTATTAATCTCATTAAGAAAACATTTTCTATGATTATTATCGATGTTTTACTCTCGATGTTTCTAAAACATTTCTAATTTGCTTTCACCATTTGTTTTTTAATTTTATTTATTTCATTATTATTCTTTATGTGAATGTTTTATATTTTAACCCCCCCCCCCCAAAAAAAAAAAACACTTCAGCAAAAAGCAATAAAAATATGCAATAAAAAAAGATTCATCTTTAAGAGTTGCGATATCTATCGTATTGAAATAGTTTTTTTTTTTTAATTACTACTGATGATTTACGGTCAACGATTTTTAAACATCGTTGTTTTTGTTTTGCTTTAGAATTTTTTTCGAGCATAAAATATGCGATAAATCAAAGTTATGCAGTTAATTAACAGTTGCAGTAATTATATCAGTCATCGATATCATACGGTTGTTGTTTTTCAGGAGACAAAAGATAAATCTAATTGAGTGATATAAAGAGGTGCAATGTATTGGGGAGTTACTGTATTACTGTACATTTAAATGTGTAAGTACTTTTTGTAAAAAGAGATCGATGTTTTGAAATATGGATGTTTGAAAACATCGATGTTTTTTGGTCGATGTATCAATACCATCGATGTCTTAATTTTGAAACATCGATGTTTTGTCTTCCATGTCGCACCCCTAGTTGACACCCGCTTAACTCGACACACTTTCGTGGTCCCTTGAGGTGCCGTGTTACCGAGGTTCTACTGTGATAAAATAATAGAGACCTTTAACATCATCCTTCAATTAAAAAAAAAAAAAAAAAAACATCTGTATTCAAACTCTGCGGATGCTTTTTTGCAATGCAAAGCCTGTGCTCATCAGCTCGTATATTTGCAACCTGCGGAAGCCGAAGGAAGAGCACGTTATTGATAACTACCGGTCTGAACCCCTGAACTCGAACCGGGCCCGTCATCCCGTCGCCTATTTTTCATCGGTGTTCCGGTACTTTAAAATTTACGAGTGCATTGTCGTATTTGGAGTTGAGGATGAATGCTTAATAACATGATTTTATTACGTTTCATGTGGCATATTCATCATCATATGCAAATTTATAAAATACTAGCTTAATACCCGGCGTTGCCCGGGTGCTTATTAATACAACATAGCATTCAGGGAAAATAAGTTTGAAAGAGTTCTATTCATATGGGTATAAAATAATTTGCATCAATCTGTCTCTTAGGTACAAACTTTGAAAAAAACTAAAATATTACAGAAAGTTAAACGTTTACAGAAAAATAGTCTTATCAAAAAGTGAAAATTAAAGATAAATGTTGTCTGTGCCTTGCCGCGTCCACTGGCATAAAATATATGCACATGGAAGTGAAAAAATTGCATCAATTTCACCCGCCAAATTTAAAATATTAACTTTTCTCTATTAATTGTTCGGAACTGGACATATCCGCCGCAAATTTTATCCCCCTTTTTTCCGCATGGGACATTTCCGCCGCGACTCCTAATCCCCCTCTGACTGGCACGGGACAAATCCGCCGCGCCATTTCCAAGGGTGAGAAAGGGGTTACTGGTTTTAAATTTTCATTCTTGGCGACACATCTTCATTTGGCGACAAAGACCTAATCAAAAAAGCGGAATTTATTCCCGGACTACTTATATTAGGTGGGAAATCGCAAAGAAGTCAAAAAAAAAAAAAAACACACACACACACACACACACACACATACACAATGCAGTGTAAATCAATTTAAACTTCGCCAAATATTACACTCTACCAGCTCAATCGGCGGATTTGTCCTGTCGCACAGAAACGGCGGGGAGAAACGCGGCGGAAATGTCTCATGAGGTGGATGACAGAGATAAATTTTGCGGCGGAAATGTCCTGTGCCCTAATTGTTCCCACCTACAAAGTAAAAATTATTATAACTCAGAAATAAATCTATTTCTCGTTCTGAAGGCTTATCTCCATTACAGACGCAACTGTCGTCCTATTGCAAAATTGAAATTCAAATCCGTTGTTCTTTTTATAAAGTCCACATGAATTATGATTGTTTTTTACTTATTTCAAAGCTAAAAGAAAATAGGTGAGCCTTAAATTGAAAATTCATTACTTTAATCGTAATCATTGTTGGAAAATACTGATATTTAAAAATCTTAAATTTCATCAATTTGAATCCTAAAAGGCCTATCTCGATTACAATATAAATAGGCTAGATTCCTATAAAAGGGTCATTTTTTTGACAAAAAATTTAAATTTGAGCTTTTTAGATTTTTTAAAATTTCAAGACCCCGCCTATGAGAATTCTAGGGCATCAAGGAACCTCTGTGTCAAGTTTGATGGAAATCTGACGCAAACTTTGGATTTGTATAGAGAACAAGTATATATATATACATACACTCATTTTTATAGATATAGATTGCAGTTGGGAAATTTTGACAATTTAAATATTAAACTCGCTGTTAAACTCTCTTGATGGCAGCATTTTTTTTCCCGAACACATCAAATACTCAGAACACATTCCTAATATTCTTGATTAACCATTAGCTGGCATCTTACATCCCAAAAGAGTTAGACATTTGTATTCAAACATGTTGTAATGTTTACATAAATAATTTTATGTGCGTCACTGACGGTGCTGTCTCAGAGTATTTGTATGAATAAAATACTCGCTCACCAACCCGCGAAGATTGATTAGCAATCGTATTTGGTTCGCGAAGAATTAAAGCGCTTGTTAGTAAGTATCAGATTAAGATAAGCATTACGATTAAAACAGAACACCCCCCCCCCCTTCTCCACTTCCCGTAGAAATAGAATTGAAGCAAAAAACTCATTATAATTAGAACAAAATTAAAATCCTGCTTCCTCCTAAAGACCAAAGGAATTCGATGGATATACGCACATCCAAGTTAGAGAAAAAAAAAACCTTTTTGAAAAGCATTCCTTTCCTCGAGTTTCAAACTAACTTGTAGCAGCTTGGACAGCTGTAGGTACTAAGGCCCTCCTGAAAAGTAATTTTCAAATTTGTAGTTTCTAGTAACATTTCGTGCTTTAGTTCTATGCTAGTTTTCAGTTTAGTCTAGGGTTTTGTATAAAATAGATACAATTATCCTATCTGCTGCTTTAATTAAGTGTGAAAATTGAAACAAGCTTAATCTGATGCAGAAAAAAAATCGTTTGAATGATACATAAAAGATTAAAGGAAGTGGGAATTGTTTGATTTGATTTTTTTTATAGGCAACTTATTTGAAATTTTAGTTTAAAAAACTGAATAACAAAAACTATTTCAAAATAGGAGGAGTTTTTGACCACGGCAAACTGGGGGTGCACCATTTACCATCAGCGTGCACGGAATGTAAATGTAGAGCCAGTCCAATTAATCATACCTATCCGCATGGTGCTACAAATGCTGAACTTTCATTGCAATACAGTAAAACCTGTTAACTACCCTTGTAAGTCTTCTTCTTCTTCTTACTTATCTTAGGTTGTCTAGCTGGGCTGGACTAGAGCTCCTGTAGAAGACAGGCTGACCTATGCCGCCATTTTGATGCCCACGGTCTCAGATGTAAACAAGAGCACGCTGCTATGTTGGCGCATTTATCGCTTTTATTGCGTGTTCTACAATTTCGTTAAAAACAAATTTCCGAGTTGCGTACCGAAGAAAATTCATCCTTTGGAAACGTGAATATACGAATGAAAAATTTTTGAAAAAAAATTCAACATTTTTCAGTAATATATTCTATTTACATGGAATTATAAAGCAGATGAACTTTAATAAGAAATACTTTAACAAGAAAGAAGTATCGGGGATTTTGCGAATTTTACCGAAAGTTTCTCCTATATATAAAGTTCAAATAATTAACGGGGCTTAAATTTTGGCAGTTACAAATTCGCTCAAGTATTTTCACAAAATAATTTCTTTTAATTCTGTATAATTGGGTGAATTCTAAGGCAAGTAAAATGTATTTTTCAAAATTGGTTGTGAGTTTATATGAGGTCTAATAACTAAAACTGAATGAGTAAATAAATAAATACATCCACTAAAAAATGTATGAACTTATGTCCAACAATAAAATTTAGAATTTCAATAAATAGAAATCTAATACATAGATGATGCCCATTTTAATTAGTTTTTTAAAGTGGCTTTCTGAACTGACGTTTTTGTTGATGATTCCTAAAGAAGCGATTTACTGTTAAGAATCTCTCAGTTATTGTTTACTTCAGAAGAAAATTATTCAACTAAAACTACTTATAACTTTATAAGTTGAGCATGAAAACTGAATGCTTTTCAAAAGATGACATTTAAATAAAAGAACTGGCCAAGGAAATCAATCTTTAATCATTTGCTTAAAAATTTCAATTTTTAATGCTATAAAAGCATTGCTTTGATTTGTTTGAAGTAGAATGAAAAATCAGACATTTAATTACGACGCATTCTTTGCTAAATTAAAAGTAAGATGAGTGTTTAAATTTAGTTGGCGATAAACATTGGTAAGGCAAACATTTTACCGCCAAAATTTATGGCAAACCTCTTATTTCTAAAGGTATTGTTTTTAAATTACTACATCAAAAGTTTCGATGTGTAGACCAGTTTTTTGTGAAATAAGGGAAAAAGAAGATACTTCATAACAGATTCTAACCAAATAAATAAGGTATCCATAAAAAATCAAGCGTACTAACTATGTAAAGTTGGGAATTTTTTGCCGGGATCCAATTTTCGCGCCGGGAGTTTATAATCCAATTCTTTCTTCTTTTTTCACATGTTGGGAACCTAAACGGATTTTATTCCTCGAGTGATTGCTACACTTTATTGCAGCACAGCCACCCATTTTTCTGCATATAAACCTACAAATCGGCGAGGTTTTTATTTGCAGACGACACAGCAAGCACACTCGGTGGGAAACAAAATGGCTGACGAGTCAGCTCCTAGTTATAGTAGCCTTAGGCTGGACAACCCCCATAAAACCAAAAATGTCTAAAACATCTAAAAAAAGTGTAGGGTCCCTAAGGACTTCGTCTTTTGTAAAATTCAAACAGGTCAAAATATGTCCGGGGGAAGCCATGTCGGCGCAACACCAAGGACAATTTGGAAAAGTCTTTTTCCCCTTGTAAGTACACTACTTATCTAAGTTGTCCGCTTTTGTCAGGAGCAGAATTAGTTTTATATCAAGATAAGTTATTTATGTTGACCACGAAAGTACTGCACCGCAAGTAGTCACCTTTCACAAATTTCACTGCACTAACACATTCGTCAAGAAAAATAGCCCCTAGACTGCAGTTTTGAGAGAAATTATTTACCATATCATCAAGCTTTGGAACACCAGCAAAATAAAAACCTGCTACTAGGCGTTTCATCTTCGGAACAAAGAAGCTATTCTGCTGAGACTAAGTTTTCCACGTCCAGATAATCTGTTCCAAACATCTTTTCTTCGGAAGAGATTTATGTCTTTTCAAGTGGAACAAAAATGTCCGGTATTGTGCAACATTTGTTACACGCAGTGTGTTTAATTACCATCCCTATTCACGCATTTCAGAGTCTACGACCTGGATTTCGCTTTTGACGAGGAGCTTAACATAAAGCTATCTCATTGTTGGAAGATGGGACTATACGAGAATGGAATGCTTCCAATCGTAAACCGTAATGACTCTCCCTTTCACACAAAAGGGTTAATAAGTTCTCCTCCACTTCGAAAAAATGCTTATTATGGAACAGAGAGAATCTTTTCAAAAGGAAGATGGTATCTTTTGACGATGTGCTTCTAGTCCAGTAACCAACCCCACAAACACAAACGATCTTGAAATTTTTAAGCTAAATATTGAAGATGGAGTATAACAAGAGCAATGAACGAGAAAACCTGAACTTTGGTGAGAAGAGGGTCAGTAACAATATTTATGTTTTCATATGTCAGAATTTTCAAGTTTCCTGTCACATAGCTATAGGAATCGAAGGAAAATCACAAGAAACATTGTCGAGATTCGTATGCTGCCGTGCTAAGTCATTTGTCCATGGTAAATATTTAAAAAAATTATTTGAAACAGTTTCATCTGAATCAATTCCATGGAGAAGCAAAACTTTAAACGGTAATTTCTCATCTTAAAGTCGTCTGCAGATACGACTTCTGCGCTTAATAAGGCAGTTTTTTTTAAAGTAGTGTTGTCTTTCATAAATATGCTTTTCGTACTAAAATTCGCTGAAATATATACACCCGATATTGCACTATTTGATTTCTCTTTATTCAGTTCATGACAGCAATTTATGTTCAACAAAATATTAGAACATTCGGTTAATATCCAAAATACCACCTCCAGAAATTTTACTCCAAGACCAACTGCTTTTTATCGATACGGGGTGAAAACATGCATACTCGCTGGCGAAAGGTTTGACCATTAAGAAAATTGCATCACTAATAAAAAATTAAAGTGTGTTAAGTATTTATTTACCGGGAGGGGGGAGGGATAAATTAAAAGAACATTACTTTCCGATCTCCTTAATACTTTTTACATTCTGATTTCGAAGTGCGTTTCTCATCACAATATTGTGTAGAAAAAGAAAATATCTATTCAAACATCTTGTAAAGCTTACATATAAAACTTCATATGAATATGTATAAAATGTCATGTTGGGAACTTTAGCCTCCATGGTTCTAAAGTAGAATCTTTGCTTCGATTGCCGCAGATCGTGCGTTCAATTCCCGCAGGTGTGCTGGGTGTTATTTCCTCTATTTGTGCTGTAAACCTATCTTGTGTTGTCTGTTGTCGTGTAACAGTGTATTAACATTAACCACTATGAAGTTTGGGGTGCCATTGCCTCCAAAGGTTGGACTTCTTTATTAACATATATGACAACACAAGATAGATTTACAGCACAAAGAGAGGAAATAACACCCGGGGCACCGGCTGGAATCGAACCCGCGACCTATTGCTTCCGAGGTTAACTTCTACCTCTGAGCCACCGAGGCCCCTTTTGTGTTGTCTTATATGATAATACAGAAGTCCAACCTTTCGAGTTAACAAAACCCTATATCTTCCCAGGGATCATTAATTATGACACAACAACGGCACATACGGTACCGTTTCAGTTGATTTGCATAAATAACACAAAAGTCACTAGAAATTATCCTATTTTAATTTTCCAAGTCTTGTGGTGCACCCAAGAAACAACATCGGGGTTACACACACCCCAATTTAAAATTTTTGTTATAATAAAACCACCTTACCAGTTAAGAGTTAAAAGAATTCAGTTTCAAATGAGAGCGTCCGTGCTTCATTTTGTGCAAAGTCATTAAAATTATCACCTAATTATGACCTAACTCTTCCTTTCAGACTACTTTCCTCCGTGGATTCAGCAAGCAGATGTTCCCAAAGAACACAGAACCCTATTCCCACTCGAAAGCAAAACAAACAAACGCGGGAAAAATCCGCAGGAAAATTGTTACAAGTTGAATCAGATAGGTCTACCAGAGTGCAATAAAGCCCTGACCAGTCACGCGCAGATCCTCAACAGTAATGACGTGTAACAAAAGGAACGTGGGTTATACTTTCAGTTTCTTTTCTTTGCCTCTGAGGAGACGTTCTCCAGAAAACAATAACCATGTATCGATTAAGCGCCACTTTCTAACAATGATTATCGTCGTAGCAGAGTTGATATCCATAACTTGCTTGTGTTCCCTAAATAATCCCTCCTACCACCGCTGTCAGATATAACAATGACTTTTCAACTATCGGAAGTTTTTAGGCACGACGTTTTCGTTTTTGTAATTGTTTCCTCTTCTTTGATAATGTAGATTACTGATAGAAAAAGCAGCATTTCAGTTTAAAGGGAAAGGAATGTTAAGTACAAAAGTGTGATGGTAATTTACGAAAAATAAATATTAGTTATCAGCAATTAGATACTATTAGCAGAACCGTTCTCTAGAATTAAATGTGCGCTGTCTGGAGCCGGAAGACTTATGCTACAAATTTTTTGCCGAATTTCAATTTTCCTCAAATGTTTTCTTGCACAAAATGCGTGTTGTCGGAAGTCAGCACCTACGTTGTAGAATTTTGCTAAATTTCAAATTTTTCGGATCTTTTCGAGGGCAAATTATATGCTGCCTGAATAAAGTTACGTTGAAAGCTTTTGCCAAATTCCAGATTCACTTCCAATAAGGGGTGGTTAAAAACAAACATTTTAACGAAAGGTTGTAACATCTTCACGCTTAAAATCTGAGATTTTTCCCTTGAAGGAACCGAACAGTTATTACACCGGCGAATTCCACCTAGCTACAGTAGTGGTGCCCAAATTTTTTCTGTCCTAGGGCTGTTTCGCATATTAAAATTCTCCGAGCGGACCAGAACACGTAAAATTTCAAAATATGTTATTCTTTTCAAAAATAACATGGGAAATTATGAAACAGGAAAAAAAAAAAAACTACTAACCAATAATTGTTGTTATCGCAACTTGATGCTTCTTTTATTAAATGCATGTTTTTCAGAAACCAATTTCCGAATATTTGGCTCTAAATTTGTGAATATTACTTCTTGTGCTTTTCGATTTATAACATTGAACAATACAACGGGCCATGTAGATTAGCTTCGTGGGCCGAATGTGGCCCGTTGGCCGTAAGTTAAAATCAACTGATGAAAAGTAAGTGAAATCCAAGACACTCGGAGACGTGTCCAAGAGCTTGTCATAGCATATAAAATGAATGACGTCTCGTAGAGGTCCATCCGTGGGGGTACATGAAATGAACGTTTCCCTACAATGAGGGTTGAAATGAATTACGTTTTCGGAGATGTCAATCTGCAGTAGTATATGAGATAAATGAAATTTCAGAGTGGCACATGAATTTTGTCTCAGAGAAGTCATTCAAAGGTCGCCCATGGAATGAATGACAGCTCGGAGACGTCGGACTGCAATGGTACACGAAAGGAATGACATCTCTGAGACATGCGTCTGTTAGTCGAACATGAAAGAATAATGTCTCAGAGGCGTCCACCTGTAGTGGCACATGAAACGAGTGACGTCTCGGAGACGTCTGTCTAGAATGGCACAGGAAATGACAAATTAAGAGACGTCGGCCAACGACCAACAGACACTCCTAAACACTACTGTTACATGAAATGTATATCTCGGTGACATCAAAGTCTACATTGGCACATGCAACGAATGACATCCCGAAGATGTCATTGAAAATCAAAGAGTTGAAGCTATTGTGAAGTGATTGTAACTGTAACTGATTTTATTAGCATCTAAAGAGAGCAACACGTGCATGCAGAAATTACACTGTTTAAAGGTGCGGACTGAAAAAAGGAGGAGTACCAAAATAGTGCAAAAATTTAAAAAGTAGGCAAAAATTAAAAATTGCCGAAATTGCGAGAAGCAGGACTCATAGCAGATAAAAAGCTAGAACTAATTTTATTTGTTGTAAGTATAAATAAATTAAAAAAAAGAAATACTAAAAAAAAACTGGTTGAATTTCAAATGGTTTCGGGAGCAGTTTCAGTCTGAAATTTTCATTACTTCTGCACAAAATAGTAAATCTTTTTTGAGGCCATAATATGAACTCTTCGGGAACAAAAACTCACGCGCTTCATTTAACAGCGCACTTCATTACTTCGTCTCAGAAATTTCGTGAACTAGGAAATATATCTCATGATTTTAATCTGCGTTAATTAGACACTTCTTAATGACCATAACTGATGAATCTTGGAAAAAAATCATTGATTGCTTCCTTGAAATCGATTGTTCTCTACTTCACTCTAAGTAATGTGTTGCGTTTAAAAACAACTTATAGAAAAATGTTTTCGGGGTGATAAGAGTTGACCGTAATTGACGATCATTTAGGAAGAGAATGATTTTAGAGAAAAAAAAAAATCTGCATTGAAATAAATATTAAACGAAGACAGGAGTTTTTATTAAGTACGTTTGTATGTTTGGTAATTCGGCGCCTGGTGGCAAAAACGTTCTTTTCAGATGTACCAAAAATTCAAGATAAAGAATTCCGAAATCAAATACTATTTGAAAAATTGTTTAAATCCAACCTTTGCAATATTTTAGATAGAATGACTTTATATTGTTTCAAAATGGAAGATAAGATTTCAGTCTCTTCTATTTCAGAATTTTTTAAATTATATTTAGCGAATCGTCTTAATTATGACACTTCTGATGCACACAAAAAAAAAAGTTTATAACCTTCTTAGTACGTTAAGTTTTTAAATACTACTTCAGATTTTTTTTTAAAGTTTTCTTTGGCGTATACCTTAGGATTTTCATTTCCCCTAAAACTGTCATTCGTGAACTTAGATAAGGGCATAAGAGTATTGACGAACTCTTACAATAACAAGAAGTTCTGTCAAGAACTAAACGAGCCTACTTTCCCGTACATCGACATCGGCATTCTCGCATCTGATCATTATTCTCTTGATTATCTGAGACTGAAAACTATGTCAAACATACCTTTTTAGCACTTAGAGCTAGTTTCGAAAAGCAAAATATACCCCTCTCATCAGATGAAATAGACACGTAAAAAGTAATTAACGAATAAATAAAGTTTGGGTTCACTTGACTGGTGTCAGTGAACCATCATCTTTTTGCACTGATGATGGGGCTTCATTTATAATAGCCTCGAAATAGCTATTTGCCAGAGTTTTCTAACTCTTTTTAATCCTTTTATTTGTACTTGTAGACACGTTGTCTTGCATTTTTAACTTCATTAATTGTACAAAGTTTTCGACTGCTTTTCTTACAAATAAAGTTTTGTTGCACCTTTTAAAGAGTGTAACTGTTACAGATCCTCCGTAGAAAAAATCCTCCATCATTTTGAAGGAAAAAAAAATAATAAAATAAATAAATAAATAAAAGTACAAAGAGCGTCAAAACACATTTTATCAAAGAAAGAAAAAAAAACTCGTCCGTTAATAAAATGTCTCGAATTTCACTTTTAATCCGTTGCCAGTTGTTAAATATAAATAAAGAATAAAATGTTCTCGTTTTGTTTTGTTACAAAAAAAAATCGTCTGCCAAAAAAAATAATAATAATAATAAATAAAATAAAGCAAATGAATAAACAAACAAAAAATCGTCTGCACAGTCAGTCTTTTTTTTTCTGAGTCTGCATTTCCGCCATGTTTGCAGAGTCGGAGTCGGAATCAGAGTCCTCACAGAAGATTACTCAGAAAAGTACTTTACAAACATTATTTATCAAAACCATTTTCTTACAAAGTTAGTTTGAAGGAAATCCGACTTTAAGTTCAGGATCAACATTCAACTTAAATTCCCCGTAGACGCTAATGTTAATTTTTTTTTTTCTGAACGGTTCAATATTGAACGAAAAATAGTTCAAATCAAAAAGCAAAATATGGGAATGTATGGGAAAGCCTCTCCGAGATCTTTCAAACGAAAAAAAAGTTTATTCCATTCGGACGGTTCACTCAAAAGTTATTAGGTGGGGAAAGGTTGCTTGAACGGCTCAATGTTGAACGAAAAAATGCTCAAATGGAAAATTTAAATACGGTAATGAAGTATCCTTGCTGAGATCCTTCGAACAAAAAAAAAGTTTATTTAAATCGGACTGTTCACTCAAAAGTTATTAGGGGTGACAGCTTGATTGAGCGGTTCAATGTTGAACGAAAAATTGTTCAAATCGGAAATGTAAATACGGGAATGAAGTATCCTTGATAAGATCTTTCTAACAAAAAAAAAAAGTTTGTTCAAATCGGATTGTTCACTCAAAAGTTTGCATCGCGGGACAGGTTGTTTGAACGGTTCAAAGTTGAACCAAAAATTGTTCAAATCGAAAAATCAAATATGGGAATGAGCTGTACTCACCGAGATCTTTCGAACAAAAAGAAGTTTATTCCATTCGGACGGTTCACTCAAAAGTTATTAGGTGGAGAAAGGTTGCTTAAACGGTTCAATGTTGAACCAAAAATGTTCAAATTGAAAATTCAAATACGGTAATAAAGTATCCTTGCCGAGATGCTTTGAACAAAAAAAAAGTTTGTTTAAATCGGACTGTTCATTCAAAAGTTATTAGGGGTGACAGCTTGTTTGAACGGTTCAATGTTGAACGAAAAATTGTTCAAATCGAAAATGTAGATACGGTAATGAAGCATCCTTGCCGAGACCTTTTGAACAAAAAAAAGTTTGTTTAAATCGGACTGTTCATTCAAAAGTTAGTAGGTGTGAGAGCTTGTTTGAACGGTTCAAAGTTGAACCAAAAATTGTTCAAATCGAAAAATCAAATATGGGAATGACCTGTACTCGCCGAGATCTTTCCAACAAAAAACAGTTTGTCCAAATCGGAATGTTCATTCAAAAGTTATTAGGGGGGGGACAGATAGACCGACCGACCGACACACAAATTCCCCATCTCAATACCCTACTTTCAAATTTTTAATTTTTCGATATTCATTTCACCTTTTTATTTTTTTAACTTGGCGATATTTTTTGGACTTGGCGATATTTTTTAGATGCATTAAGCTACTTTTAATGCTTTTTTCGCCTTTCTTTTGTTTTTAACGGGAAAGTAGGCTAAAAAAGGGTTCCTTGGAACAACAAAACACCTGTCTGAAAACGAATGCAATTTGTGCATTTATTGAGTTGTTTTTCCTGCGGTTTTCATGATAAGGTTTTTTTTTTTCTTTCTAATACTTGAAAAAGGAAAACACTTTAAACATTACAAACTACACGATTTCTTTATCTCTCGAGACTGTTTTTTTGTCTGTGACCAATTACTGTGCAGCAGTACGCCTAAGACATTTCTCTCACAATAAAATATCTAAAATTTTCAGCAGTCTACTTAATTGTTTAATTGAAAAGCGTACGATCCGTCGTTGGATTTGTTTCCGAACTTCTTTCACAAAAATATAAGGGATGCTACAAAACATTTCTTACTGGATCTTTTTTTTTTGTCTGAAAGTTGTTTCACAAAACTTTAAAAAAAAAAAAAAACAAGCAAGCAGAAAGCTGCAAGTTCAGTAGGACAACTAAAGCAAATCAAATCGGACAACTGAGTACAAAAAATGAAAAAAATAAATAATATTTCCGGAAAATATTTTCTAATAAGCATAAATAAGCTAATAAATTGGCGATTTCCATTCACCTTTTAATATCCCTGTTATTATCATTGTATTTTTTTCTGTTAATATTCACACAATTACCTTTTGGGAATTGAAAGCATGGTCAACTTACTTCACTTCAAGTGTAGAAGAAATCATTGTGCAGGGAATGCTCTAAAAGAATAGAATCTCATTTATAAAACTAAATCGGCAGAAGAAAAGCGACTGTTGTTAGAACTCATTTTCCCGTTTGTGAAGATTTAATGACCAAAAACAAAAACTAAGGGGTGAAAACTCAAGAAGTGAAATATTGCTATGTCTTAACAAAGCTTTATTGTTTCCGCGTACAATTGGTAATTATACCTTTAAAAGCGAATGTTAGAAGTCATAAACGAATTTATGTTGAAGTACCTATCGTCATTATTCTATTTCTAAAATGCAGTAATGAAGGTGCTTTATAGATAGAATTCGTTAATGAAGCTTTATGTTCTAACTAGGTCCAGCAATGTTATACGAAGTTGTTTACAACTTGAAACTTAAAAATTTGTACTCTATTAGTTTAAGATTCTACTTTTCTAATTCAATAGAACTGAAGCTCTATTCAGAAGTGATTGTTGAAAATCTGTATTTAAAAATGCGTACAGACATTTATTGTAGCTTTTAGCCAAGTGGATCAACATCGTATCACTTCATATTTTTTTAGTGTATTTGCTTCAAAAGAAAATGCATATGCTATCATCATTACATAATGACCACTTGCGTTATAATCCAATACATACTTTGGAAACTCTAATTTGTAGAGCAATATTAGGTAATGTGGTCCGGGGTAATGAATAGTGCGATAGAAAAGAGAAAGCCCCAAGACAAATTAAAAGTTTTATTCAAACAAACATTGAAAACAAACAAAATGTATATCATTTTAATTAAAAGCAGTTCACTTTGTGTTAAAATGAGTAAAAACCCGAAAAAGCGACGTTTAAAAACACAAATAGATGAAGTTAAAATTGGCGAACATGTTTCAAAAGCCTAAAGCTTCCTTCTTCAGCGCCAAGCAAGAAATGGAAAGAAACAAAGTGCCGGGAGAGTTTAAATAGCAAAGGAGCAAAAGCTAGGCCAATCAGGTGTCAGCGTGTGCCGAGTCCTGATTTGGCGTTGCGTTGTGAGAAAATTTAAAAGCATGAAGTAAAATTGGCGAGATGTGTGGAACTGCAAAAGATTCGTTACAAATATTACTTAAATTTTTATGAACATGAAAGGCTTCTAAGAAATCCAACTCGCCAACAGTTGAAGGTCTGCAAATAATTTTAGCTTCGGAGAAAACAAATCTATGGCCCATTTCCCAACAGTGTTTCGCGATTGAGGATTTTGAGAGTTCTTTCTTTTTAACATAATTTTTGGTTAAAGGAACATGAAAATTATGTTAAAAAGAAAGAACTCTCAAAATCCTCAATCGCGAAACACTGTTGGGAAATGGGCCATAGATTTGTTTTCTCCGAAGCTAAAATTATTTGCAGACCTTCAACTGTTGGCGAGTTGGATTTCTTAGAAGCCTTTCATGTTCATAAAAATTTAAGTAATATTTGTAACGAATCTTTTGCAGTTCCACACATCTCGCCAATTTTACTTCATGCTTTTAAATTTTCTCACAACGCAACGCCAAATCAGGACTCGGCACACGCTGACACCTGATTGGCCTAGCTTTTGCTCCTTTGCTATTTAAACTCTCCCGGCACTTTGTTTCTTTCCATTTCTTGCTTGGCGCTGAAGAAGGAAGCTTTAGGCTTTTGAAACATGTTCGCCAATTTTAACTTCATCTATTTGTGTATATCATTTACCGTACCATACATGCCATTACTAGGTTTTGAATACACCATACAAATGTTCGCCATCACGGTCAGCGCTTTTTCGCAGGCGTCGAATGAAAGTTTCCACCACCCGACTAACACGTTTAATGGGATCTCCTCCACAGCTGACAGCATCTTTTCTTTGAGTTCAGGAGCAACATAGTCCGTAAGGACTCTTGCGCCAGTAAATCCAAATAAAACAACCAATCCTTGAGTTCAGCCACGGTATGCGGACGTGTACTCAAGGAAAGGATGCGGTCATATTCAAAACCAAGTAATGACATGTATGGTATGGTAAATGGCATACATTTTTCTTTGTTTTCAGCTTCTGTTCGAATAAAACTTTCAATTTGTTGCGAAGTTCTGTCTCTTTATGTACCCCACTATTCTTTTCGACGAATCCAGTAGAAGACCCACTGCTGTACTCTGCTGGTTAGATTATAATATCAGTCTCCCATTTTTTGCTTTGCCAACTAAGTTGGCAACACTATACACAGCCTCCTTGTAAAACATAGCACCCTCTATATGTGGGGGGGGGGCATGAAATTATATATTTCAAATTCGAATTCAGGTCCGAAGCTATCGAACTTTCAGAGCCTCATTCTAAACAAGAGTCATCAAGAAGATGTGACAAGCATAGCCATTGATAGCAAAACTGAAAGACAAAAATTTATGTACCAAGAGTTAAGTCCTGCGGTTAAAGAGCTGATCTTGGTCCACCAAGTCTTACAGACTTTTTTCACTAACGTGTTACAGACTTGTAGTACAGAAATGTCATGCTGGTCTGCTTCAACGTCATCACATCAGTACATGTAAACGTTAAATGCATCGTGTTAATGTTTTGCAACAATTGAATTTGCAAATCTAAATCTATACGACCTCCTTGCATAGCTGTGTCATTGATTTTCGTTCGTTGTTTAATCTCTAATTGAACCACATGCTGCAGCAATGTGTGCTTTTTGAAAGAAAAAAAAATAATAGAAAAATCTGCATTTAAGAATTTAAATACTGCCTGATTTCCAATCTTGACTTATTCGTAAGCGTGTACTTTTTTAAGTAATTGGTTCGCATTTCTGTTCATCTACTTATATTAAAAACTGAGTATCTTTCTCACTATCTTTCTTTCTAACTATCTTTCTATCTTTCTATGTCACGCTTCTTTCTCCTGAACGCCAATGAACTGAAAGTCGAAGCAGGTACCGATAGATAGGTAATTTTTCAAGCTTCTTTAGTTTCAATTGATATAATTATACGATTTTAATTAGCGAAGATATCAATTAATAAGTAGTCAAGTTTAAAGCGATTAAGCCTAATAAATGATTAAATATGAAATCCATTCTTGCAAACCGTCGTTGCTATGAAACAGTATAATAACAATGATAATGAGAATTTTGAATGAAGGCTTAACTAAATCAAACACGAAACTCATAAGCGGACCTCTTACGTAGAATTTTTATCGCTAGCTACTGGTAATATTTTGAAACATTTATTTGTTGAAGAGCCATCTACTTATTTTAAAAACTGAGTATCTATGTCTGCTTTTTTTCTTTGAGCGACCTGAACTTACTGAAACTTTCCTCACCATCTTGAAGGCGTGAAGCATCTCAATAATTCGAATGATTTTTTTATATAGGAAAAAAGTAAAGGCGTGAAGCGCCTGTAAGCGAGCCGCCTTGGCGGGGAGTAGTTTCTTTAAATTTTTTTCTCACTACTTTCAGGGCACGAAGTGCCCGTGCAACGCCGGGCCACGTGCGTGGTATGTCTTGAAATCGAATGAACATTAAATTATATCAAATAAAACTTCAGAATGAGATAAAAGTTAGAGAGGGGGTACGTTATGCATCAGCATGCCGCAGGAAGCTAATCTAGCTGCCCTGGCAGCTAGTTTAACAATATTTTTGCTACTTTTACAGTATTTGAGTTAGGTCTTTCATCAACACCGACAAGAAGTCATGTCACCTAGTCGAAAACTAGAAGCCCGGCCTTTTGGGGCAGGCCGGCTCAGATCTAGAGTAGTATAATTTTTACAGGTTTTGTAGGAGAGGGGCCTGGAAACCAAACTAACAAGACCCCGTGGTGGCGATTGGTGTCCTAATCTGCAATTTTAAAGTTGACTCCTCTACTTGCTGACTGAACTTTGCAGCTCCGTCAGTTTCCCGTAGTATTGCATTATTTTCAAGTTTTCAACCCCCCCCCCAGCAGGAAGTTTAAATCTAATTCTATGTTCTCCACTGTGGTGTGTCGGTACTCGTGGATATTTCATGGAACAAACGTTAAAAAAGCCGAGATGGCGAGAAACTTTAATAACTTCGTAAACAAAGAATTGAAATGATTGAATTCCTATTCATTATTAATGGAAGCCTTTGGATATCGCTACAGGTCTATAGTCAGGGCTAACCTAACATGTCAGCGAATGATGCGATCAGGATCTTCGTAGTCTTCACAATTCTGTCAAGTTAACTATCAGTCGCGGATTTACCATATCGCTAATGTCGCAATTTCGCGGGGTCCCCATGACCATAGGGCTGCCGCAGGAGTGACAAAAATGCACATGATTGTTTCACATAGTTCCGTGACGTGACAGACAAGGACAGCCCCCAAGAATGGACCGCGACTAGGCTCCAAACTTGTAACTGCGCCACTGTCAACTAGATAAGAACAAAAGAAAGTTATTGAATAGTAGATGATAGGACGCTTAACGTTACAGATAAAGTTAACTGTTTCTTTAAAGGAACCTTCCACAACGTGCATTGTCTGACTGAGAATGGCTCGTTATCTGGAAAACATGAATCCTTCCTGGAGGAAATAACTGAAACATTGGACAACTAATCTTACAATGACAGTGTAGCATGGAAAAGATTGATTCCCAACGTATAATCACGCCTACGACATAAAACGACTCGGAAGACGAGCCTGAAATTTAATCGCTCTGTGTCTCCATTAAAGCAACAGCACTGCGACCTGCTCAGGTCCCACGCTGTCTTCCCGACCGCGAAGTGATGTTCACTCGATAGAATACCGTGGTCGTTATTTCGCAGACACAAGTCGGGTAGATCAATCCACAAGTGAATCTACTCTCTTTTTTTACATTCATTTTGAGCCGGTGTGATTTAAAGGGCCTGGGAGATGAAGGGGTTATGTGACAAAACAGAAATTGCGAGTAATTAAAGTTCGAGGTTTTATTGTTACAGTTATTTCAGCTTTTTTGTTGTTAGTGCACGTATGAAATTGGTCTAATAACAGCTACTTTTGGATGTACCGAGTTTTATTTTCTTACCTGTATCCATTGCTTACCATTGTCCAGAGTGTTCATTTTTTAAAATGTAATATCATCATCCTCCAAGCCCTTCATTTATGAGAGGGAGCGAGAACTACCAGCCTCAGTACGTCCAACGTAAAGGATAAGGGTCGGAAGCCCCCGTACAGTTATCTTGTACAATAAAAGGGAAAAGGGGCACGTTTACATGAGAAACGAAACTACTGCCATTTATAGACTTTGCTAGCCTTTGAACCATCGTTTCATGTATTTAATATTGATATAGTAATTATTACGACTTTCCAGCCATTTGCAAAAGTATTAACTTCAAGCTCAACATTTAAGTCGTGAGCAATGGAGAGTAAAACTACTAATAGCTGTGTGCCCCCTCCTCCCCCCCGATCAAGATTGAACTATACGTGTGGTGTCGCTGATAAGAAGTGTCTTATAATGCATTTGTACGAAACCTAGTTATATGCTCTAAGATGCTGATTTGTCACCTACATAAACATTGGTTGAAACATTCATAAATGTACGGCTACATTAATACAGCAAAAAAAGAAAAACGTTGCTAACTTTGGAAATTATCTTTAATAGGTTAAATTTACCGTTGGATCTGCTTGTTGACTAATTTTACCCCATAGAGTGATTACGACCTAATTATATCTTTTCGTTATGTAATGTACTTCCAGAAATGTAAACTTTTTTCGTAGAAAATTACTTCGTAGGCCTTACTGACCTCCATCATATGATTGCTTTCAGGCCTGCGGGATAGGGGAAGGAGAGAATTGATCCCCCCTCCCCCGGCTATGGCAAATTAATGTACTTGCATGTAAAAAGGTGTGGTTTTTACTGTATTTCGGGAGTGTATGATTTTCATTGAGGATATACTTTTTGTCCCTCCCTCCCCCTGGAAAAATTCGAAATGATGGGCCTGATTGCTTTCCCACAACAAAATTACCAATCGATCTGAAAATAGTAAAATACGAGGATAAAATGCGTGTAGTTCTCTAATCAAACATTTGGTTCAATGACAAAATCATGATAACAGAATATAGAGAACAAATTTGATAAAATCTAAAAATCACGGATAAGTTTTCGAACAATTGAAGTGCTGTGTGCCTAGTTCTGCTATCAGAATGTAAACTTTTTCACCTGAAGGAATCACTGCGACATCAAGAAAATCCACAAGCCACATCCATTCAATATTGTTCACTGTTTGCAGCATTGTATCAGAAACGTAAACTTGGAAAGTAGCAAACTTGCCATAAAACAAAGAGTTCTATATCAAAATTATTCATAAATTTCTAATTCGGATCTATGTCAAGGCTACAAAAGCCCAAACCTGGTTTGATAAAATCTCAAAACTTTGAATATATCTGGGCACAATTGAAGTATATACAGCCTGCTTGTAAAAATTAGAGTCACTGTCAGGTAATAATACTGTAAGCTACCCACGCATGGGACGAGACCACATGAATACCAGAATTCCCAGAGTTCCTTAATGGCGACACGGGTGAGTTACTCTGTCCCATCAACCCACAAGAAAGAAGACCACAGCTTCCAAAATGCGATGTGGTAGGCGGCTTTTACAGTAGTCATGCTTGAAGCAGTAATGACGAGGCGAGTTGTCAGCCATCTTCTAGATGGTCGTGCATCAAAATGATAGCCCACTCTGTCGTTCTGTCTTCCAGAGCGTAAAATGGCAAACATAAATATTTCCACGTAATCGTCGAAATTATCTCGATTATGGTAATTTAACCGGTCAGCTAAAATGGCGAGGTAGTTGTCTTTGCTTGAGTGACCGTTATGAAATGGCATTGACGAATTCTTTTGATGGCTTTCGAGTGACAACAGTTCGTAAATACTGCAAGGCACTCAATACTCAATTTGACAATTTCTCATGTCATAACAAGACTTGGAAGTTTGACAAAAAGCACCTTTTTTTGTGTGCATGACTGTTTGAAGTAGACTAGTCGTTCTTACTACCTGTTAACATGATCGTATTTGAACCAGGATACGTTGTCCCTCCTGAGAATTTTGAATTAAAACTCTCTTTCCCTTCCTTGGGAGAAGGAGTGGGGATGTTAAAATTGTTGCCCTTAAAATGATGTGTTTTATCCATTTCACATTTCCATTATTGACAATTTACGTGAAAATTTAATGCCAGTCTAGCTGGCACAACACAATACTGAAAATGCGTTTTAAGACGGGATTTAGTGATTTAAAAAACGTGCAGTTTTCTGAAATCGTAAAAATTTTATTTATTTTTAAGTGAATAAAGCTTATTAACTTAATTTTGTGCCATGCTGAAATCGAAAATTCGATTTTTGGGATGGAAATCATATTTTACCACTCGGCAGCAGAGAAATATGCTTCAGTTGAATTTTTGCAGGCGTATTTTCTTACTTTTAGGTAATTTTAATCGCTTTTCCTAGAATATTCCTGATGGAATGAAAATTTCAAACATACGTGTGTCTTGCAGAGATATCAGCTATAATTATTTTAATGAACGGAGTCTTTCAAATGAACGTGTTCAATGAACGGGTCAAAATAATGAACGATCATCAGAGGGACGAATCACGAAAAAGAACGACATTGCCTATCTCTCTCTATCTATCTACTAATCAGAATGAAGCTTTTAATCTATTTTCAGCCCTAAACTTGTCAAAACCTGTTCGCAAAAATTGATAATATGAGTGGCATTTGGTGGCTATAAGACTTCTTTTCTATATGTATCACGAACCGACAGACACAAAAAAATTCACATCGCGTTTTTCTTTTTTTTCCCTCTCAATCCTCTCATCCAAGTTCTAGGGTGAAAACTCGAATTCAAGGTTAGTAAGGCGGAAAGATAAAAGGCCTAAAAGGACTCAACATTTCTGTGCGAAAACTACAACAAAAATGAAATCTCATTTTTGGGCATTTCTTCTTCCTTACGCTTTATCCACTGAACATGTAATTTTCTCTCACCACAATCGTTTTCTCTACGAACAATGCTATTTTCCCACCATTTTGGAAGGTCAGTAGTAAAAATGTTTTTTCCCTTGCCGCCTCTACCCGTAAGATCATTACAATTTTTTTTCATCGTAAAATGTTCATTTCGAACCTAAGCTCTATTTTTACAGCTACGCGTTTTCAAAGAGTTATGTAACGACGAACTCATGACTAGAGACCTGATTTTATGCAAATGCGTATGAACTCATGCAAATGCATATGATTGCATGCAATTGCATGTTACGTAGAAATTAGTACTGTCCATCCGGCAACCACTCAGGAAAAAAATTATCAGGGAGCGGATAGGAGTCAACGAACGATCCTAGATAAAGAATATAGCTAATTACAGTCTTAAAAACAAAATATAAAAATAAAAGGGCTAATTATTTCTTATTCAAGTGCGAAAACTTTTCTCCACTTGAGTAAAAAAAATACTGGCGCATATTTTTTTACATTTTTGTGCATATTTTAAATTGAAACATTGAAATTATGTTTCCATTTACCACAACTGACCACAGAAAAGCATTTTTTAAACCAATTCCGATTGTATGACCTGGTGCTAAAATGCCAACGGATCATAGACGAAAATATATTCAAAAATAATTGGAAAGCCATTATACAAAGGTAGTATCATTGACAAAGGGCCAAACGTGTTGAGAAAGCAAATTATGTCATTTATTCTTCTTCAAATAAATAATCAACTGAAGAAGGACGGAAGGATGCAAAGCCTACATTTAAAGCATTATTAACATTACTTTGATTAGCAAACAATGTCTAACTAATTTATGGACAAAGAGACAAGATGGTCTTCAAGGCGTTGAGAGAAAATATTATTCTGAAGATATTCTTCTCTTCTTAGCAATGCTATATATCACATACAGGGTGATTCTAAATTGTTTTTACAAATTGAGAGGGATGGTAGTACCCATTCTGACGATCAATAATTACTTAGGAACATATAATTATTCCTGTGGTCTCACGGGCTACATTGTTCCTATGGGTCACATTCAACTCTGACCAGGAAATTATACGATAGTGTAATGAAAAAAAGTTACTATTAAAAGAGTATCGAAAAAGGATGGAAAACGGTAACTGTGTCCCAACCGTGACGCTTCATATATTTCATTTAAAATAATACTTAAAAGGAGTAATGAAAAAAAAATTACTGAAGAAATCACGCACGTGTACGTGATTTCTTAAGAAAAAAAAATATCGTCATTACCTATTATCTTTCAATGAAATACATGAACCGTTACGTTTGGGACAAAATCAATTATCCCAAACGTAATCAATCAACAATCATTGGGCTAATTCATTGTGCAAACATAAATTTTTAGTCGTTTCCTTTTGAAATTGTATTACCCTTGCCAATTCATCTAAGAAAAAACTTATAGCTTCATTTAAAAAATAAAGCAATAAATTTTAAAAAATGAAAAAAATCTCACTCGAGTGTGTTCACTACTGATCAGAAAACTCTATGGAAAGAAAACATGAAAGTAGAGCTGTTTTATGGAAGAAGTTAGATATGATGGACGTATGAACGAGTTGAATAAACAAATTCTGACAGCAGTCAAACATAAAATAATTAGTGGTTTCCAACCAGAAATCCAAGGAAGTTGACTGAGATGAAAGAAAATTGTTTGCCTTGAACAATAACTAATAATGGCTGGATTCCATTGCTATTTCATAAAAAAATATTTAAAACGCAGAATATTTGAATCGAAACATCTGTATAACAAACAATACTTAGCGCTGCATATTGCGTTTTCATTGCAACGGTAAAATAATATTTATCGCTTAATGCGTTTTAGAATGGATCATCATTCTATTTCCACGTTTTCATATTCGTAGCATAATAAAAGTAGCCTTTAGTTTGTTCGTTTGTTAAAAACTCTTAGCTAGAGTTTAGAAGAACATCTGATTGTTAAAAGATTGAATTTTTCATCTCAAATTGGTACGGATGGACTCGAAGTTAACTGAATTTGTCAATTTAAAACACGAAATTAAAAATCCTACGATGCTCCCACTCTTTTTTTCCTGCTACGCCTCTTCAAATATGATTGAGGTTCGAGTATCCAACAACATCATTTTAATATTTATATGATTAGAAATTTTAATTTCGGTTACACTACATCTGACCGCAACCGGAGTCCCACTGATCATTTTGAAATTGAACGCCTATTTTATGGCAGCTATTTACGGTCACCAATTTACTGTTGACTTTAAAACAAAATGGGCCACAAAGCGCAAAACATTTTTTAAAATAGAAATCCTGTCCATAAATCCATTTTTATGTCAAAATGGACTTGTTTTAAAAATATTACTCTGCATTATTATATAAACAAGAGAAGTATTTTCCCATACCACGGGAAGGAACATCATTGACAGAATTACAACAATTTCGGTATCGCCTGAAGCAGTGGCGTAGCCAGGGGGTGTAGGGGGTCTTAACCTCTCCCCATGAAGCAAGAAAATTGCATTTCTGAATAAACATTCGAGGGCCTAAAATTACGTTCTTCGAATTTTAATTTCGAAAAACTTCAGATGACTCCCCCTCCCTCTATGAAAATTTCTCGCAATGCCACTGGTCCGAAAAGTGGAAGCGTTACTCATAATGGAAGAGTCCAGAAGGCCGTAAAAAAGTAAACAAGTTGCTGTGCTCTGCATTCTAACATTAGAACCATCTCTTGGAGAAATTACAGGCAAAATTAAACATTCCGCTTGACTTGAGTTCAGCTGTAAATATTTTTTGAGATAAATTTGAAATTTTAACTGCTTGTAATTAATAGAAAAGTGTTTTCAAGTAATCGGAAGAAAATACAAGCGAATAAACATACAAGTTAGTGAAATTAGTGCTAACTCTAATTAAGAGCTGTCCGTAAATGATGTCACACATATTTTCAACGTTTTTACCTCCTCCTCCCTTTATCATAAAATGTAGCACCTCACCATGCACCGCCGCTCGCACTGATTCCCCCCCCCCCCCCACCCCTCCTTGGCACAAACTGCCTTAAAATCACGAATCTCCCTCCCTCTCAAAGCATGGCATAATCGTGGGACAGCTCGTTTGTGAAAACTACGGCACTACTATAAGGAATGAGGCAGAAACTAGGCTTTAATTTTTTACTTTTGATCTACTATAAGGAGACTACTATAAGGAGTGAGGCAGAAACTAGGCTTTATTTTTTTACTTTTGATCTTCAATATTTTGAGATCATGGCGAACTTTGAACTTCACTTTTTTCTATTACTTCTGCCCCCCCCCATCCCTTTTTTTAATAAAGTAGAATTGAGCATTTTCAAGCATTTGATCACAGCGTGAAAAAATTCCTTTAGTTTCTTCAAAAGATTAATTATTCCAAAGATGTCACTTTTATCAGGAAAAAAGTACTTCAAAAAGTTCTTTATACAACGTGGTTTTTAAATTGCACATTAAAAATTAAAAGTTATATAATTCATTCTCTTAATTGATTGATGGATGCTTAATGTTTTATGAATGTTCCAATTTTTTAGTGCCTTAATTTTTCTGATCACAATGGAAATTAATTTAATCATCCTGTACTAAACTTTGCTATAATACTTTCCTGACTTTACTCATTGCATATAAAATTGCAATGCTTAATTCTTTTGAAATGAGGTGAAATCACTGACAACATGTAAAAGAGAGAACATATTAAATTGTTTTTATAAAAGTTAAAAAAAAAGAATAAATATTATGCAATCCTTCATCACAATAACATTAATTTTTTTAATCTTACCTGAATTTCTTCTGTGATCTCGGTTTCATCCAACAAAATAATTGTACAGAAGTACTTTTTATCTTTTCCACCAAAGCAGCCCATTTTATTTAATTAATAAATTAATTAAAATATGTTAAGTACTTCGACTTGAATTATTCACTATTTATCCTTTCATGTTTCATTCTTTTTTTCATGTCACAAACACACACATACGTTATCCAAATAAAAAAAACATGCTGAAAAAATACAACCACCTTCAATTTCTATCGTGAGTACAGGTCATTCTTCCATCCTCGTCACACCTGGTCTAACAGAAGCGAAAACTGTCCAAGTTTTGAAGTGAAGTAATGAAAAAAACAAAAAGAAAACAAAAGAAAAAATAAAATCCAAAAACTGCTAGTGCTGCCATCTGTTGACAAGCGTGATCGGAAACCTGTAGTCACGCATAGGATTGATTTTCATACATTTTATTTACTGCGTCGCAGAAGTAGGGGGTGTGTTGAATACGAAATTCCTTTTTTGAGTTCTTACTTTTGTTTAAAAAGGAGATAAACGACATGTAACATGAAAAAGTGAACTGCATAAGCAGACATGACTTTTCAAGATGATTTGATAAGATTCAAAAGTGACGTTTGAAAGAATATGTCAAGGTTTTATTTCTCCGGCAGAGTTAATGACAAAATTAAAAGCTTAGAAGGAGACTATTGTGTTTGAATCAGTGAGTAAATCTTTGCGGACGACCGCCAGGTGTATTCCTGCATTTGAAAGCTGGTATGATTTTCTTTTTCTTTTATTTCCTGATGCTGTCCACATTTGTTTTTTATTTTTATTTATTTATTTATGAAATTATTTATTTAATTTATTTTTATTAAACATCATGATAAATACTTTTCGCTTTTCTCTCAGCGAACAATAAAAAAAAAAAAAAAAGAAAAAAAAAAAGAAAACAATGGTAATAATACTTTAAAGGTAAAGATTTCCATTGCCCCCCCCCCACCCCCCGATTTTCCACGATGTGTAATTTTTATTCGAAAAAGTTCTATTACACAAAATGTATTGCAATAACAAATACAATTTTATGTTTGTAATGCTGAAAACAGTTTTAAACTTTAATAGACACATCCAAAACTTTAGACGTAATTAGAAAGTACAAATTGTACTGTAGAAACCTTTAATCTTCAAGACTTAATAACGTAATGAATGATTAAATATGTCTGGTTTTTCCTAAGGGTTCACTTTTTTCATAGCTATAAACTTTGTTCATTCTTAAGTTAGTATAAAAAATGAATGAATAAATTAAAAATAAAATAAAATAAAGAAATAAAAAGAAAAAGGGGAAGGAGAAAAAAGACTAAGGAAGGAGAAAGTTATGAAACGCACAGGAGTGCCAATCACCCTCCCCCCCCCCCAAAAAAAACAACGTTGATGGCTTCCCTCCTCACAAATCCTATCGAGTCCCCGCCAGAATGTGAGCCAACCTCCACAAAAAAGGCCTCTAAAAATGCCCCCTAAAAAGTACCAATGGCTTACTTTGCGCCATGCGTCCTCCTGTCCATGAGTAACCCTGAAATTTATGATACTGGACAAAGTATTGTATAAAAATAATCAGGTTCGAGATATATTGTTAATAGACCCCGCAGTGTAGGCAAATGCATATGTGAGCGCATATACAATTGCACATTTTTGCTTATTTTGATATTAATGCATATGACTGTATAAAAATGGAGAGTTCTTAATTAACTGCATTTATCATTCATTTAGATTTTGTTTTCATAAAAGAAAGGTAGCATATATGTGGATATATATAATTATATATATATATATATATATATATATATATATATATATATATATATATATATACGCATTATTACACACACGCAATGGGGGAACAAAAAATGGGAGACCTGTGGATTTTTCTCGGGTCACCCGATTTTTTGTGCATGCCATTAATGCACATATTTGTTGTGCATTAGACAGCTAAAAATTAAAATTAAGCGTCGAATGTATAAAAACTGCAAGAATAAAAAGGCCCTTCGTGGTTTGTTCAAGTGTGAAAATTTTTATTTATGTGAATAAAAATATTGATGCACATTTTTTGATTTTCAGTGAATATTTGCATGCATATTCTATTGTGCATATAATTTTATTAATATTTTGAAAGTACACAATTTGAAATAAGAAAAATAAGTATAGTACCCTAGCGGCTGACGTGAAAAAGTGCAGAAGATTGAAGTTATATTTATAAATGTACGTGGGAAAGTATGTCAGCAATTTTTATTCATTGAAGACTTTTCAAAAAAACATTTAATTTAAAATATATTAAAATCTAAGGAACATTTAAGAGCAGGTAACAGATTCAAGATACATGATATTTCAGTAGCAATCATTTACACATTTAACACGTAAGGTCGTGGTACCCTACCCCTCTCGAAACCGGGGAGACCGATTGAAGGTCACTGTGACCTCCCAAAAAATCCTGATTCTGTAAATTTTGCTGACATCTAAATTTTGAGACAGTGTTGCAACATTGCAATTTCGTTGTGTGTGTAGTGTACTGTCTGATTTTCTTAGGTAAAACCTTCTGCATATTTATGCATGCCTCAGGTCTTCTCTGATGTTACCAAAATAGGGGTGATAGGTAAAATAACAATAAGGGGGAGATTAAAAAGAAGCATTTTGATCCGTATCAAACAACGTAGAAAGATGCTAGTTTCAAATACATAGTTGAATTGAATGTGTCAAAAGGATGTTTGTAAAGTTTTCAATGCAAGTTTTAAATTGAAAATGCAAGTTTTAAATTGAAAACTTCGGAACGTTACCACTTACAACCCATCATCCTTCATCCTTTTTTTAAGCGGAATGGTTCGCGAGTGCTAGGCGCGGTTTTCACTGACAGACGGTACGTTTGTGTGTGTGTGTGTGTGTGTGTGTGTGTGTGTGTGTGTGCGCGCGCGCGTTGTTAGTTTTTTAAAATTATTTTTTCAATGATGGGAGCTGATGATGACAATGCACATTCCCATTGGATCCAAATATATGTGTTCCGTTCCTATTCATATTTTATCATCCGGTAATATTCGAAAATTCACTTAGCAAATTGAAAATGTTTCCCTTCCTAGAAGTTCCAGGCACCCAAGTCTCGAAATTCAACTCTTAATTCATTCGGATTTAATTTCCCAAGAATGAGTTCTACAATTAGTGAAATTCCGATACATTAGAGTAATGTTATCATACTAGATTTTAAACGGTACATTTGAAATCTTTCGGCTGATTTTAATAATGGCGGAAGATAAGGCGTCAAAGATAAGAATTGATAGAGATAAAAACGTTTGCTTTCGTGCCAAATGTTGCTTTAGGTGTAGTCTAACATCAAACGTAACGTTTTAAGATGCAAGCTTTTCTAAAGAGCAACTATTAATGTACACTGTGGTGCCCTATTCAACATAATAGAATACAATGAACACCTCTGGAACCTTAACTAACACCATAAAATTAAGATAGTAAAATTCTACGCCAAGTAAGTACATTTGTTACTAAATGCTTATCAATACATTTGATATTATAAAACATTAAAATAAAACTTAATCTGCAACTTTCAAAGTGGATAATAATTAATGAAAGGAATCAGAAGTTTTAACTTATTCTTAATTTAAGTTTTAAAAAGATTTGGGATAAGATTGCCAAATTTAAAGAAATAATTTTCTATATGTTACCATAGTCGGATTTACGGGGGTGCTAGGGAGTGCGCCGCACCCCCAACAGCTTTAATTGGGTTTTGGAAAATCTTAAAACTCAATTTATTTCATCAGGAAGCATAGTTTAGAGAATAACATGTATTTTTTCATTATGACTCATGTAATTTAATTTACTTGAAGGTCAAAAATACAATAATATACAGATTATTGTATGATCCGTGTATATCACTGCACATTGCCAGTGCGAATGAAATAGAACTACACTACGTATTAACCGATTAATGCCTGACATACTTTTTCCCAAAGATATTTTGTATACTGGTTACAAACAGTGTATAATGAACAGGAAAATAATAAAAAAAATATCATGTAAAAATAATTTTTTTATTGAGGAAAGAAACATCGTCAATTAAAAGTTTCGATAGACCCCAGAGGGTATACTTTTTTACTAATTTTTTTTCTGCCTACGATATAATATTTAAAAAGACATTTTATAAGAAGAAATAAAATCAGCAATTAACATAAACTGGGAAGCTGGGAATAACTTTGAAAACTTGGCTTTTCTTCTTGATATTGCGAACGATGTCCTTTTTGATAAAGATCATATTAAAACTGCTACAGAACACACTTTACAATGGTTATGTGCTGCAATCTGTTAATAACGAATTGAAACAATACCAAGTTACTAATTGAACACTATTATTTGGTTGAAATGCTCATTTTGAGGAAATCCAGACCCTTTTTTGGACCGTCCCTAAAAAGGGACGCTAGGCATTAATGGGTTAAGAATAACAGTATATTTATACATTTGAAAAAAAAAGGTAAACAATTACATGCAAGTAAACAGTCATCATTCATAGTGCTGCATTCTAGGATAATTGTTTTTTCTTAATTGGGTACTTATTGGTGTATCATTAGTTTAAAACAACCGTGGCTATCAAAAAAAAGAAAAAAAAAGAAAGAAAGAACATGCTATTTTTATATACTTCTACAGTAAAATCTGTTCTGAAATAATAATAATAAAAAAAAGACAGCAATTTTGAGTTAAATTTGCAAAATTTTGCGAAAGAGGGCCTAGAACTACCTGTTTGTCCTGAGAATGTCTCCCCTTTCACAGATCCCTTGTTTTGCTGCACCCCCAGAATGCACAGCCTAAATCCGCCTATGTATGTCACATATTTTGCCACTTTTTAGAATCATTTTAATAAGTAATTGTTGCGTATTCATTCATTGAGTAACTTGTTAAAACATTTTGAATTGAAAATTTGTTGTTCGTTGTATTTTCCACGATTTAAAGGGAAAAACACATGCATTTTCAAAACTAAGTTTGAGTCAGATTTTATTTCGTTGGCTTTTACGATAAGCTTTAAAATGAGGGGTAAATCATAGAATTTGATAAAAGAACTAAGGAAGATCAGGCGTGGTAACAGGGTAAATAGGGTGGAGAAATAATTCACAACATAGGATCTGTTCTTGTATTGCATTGCGAATTAAAGAGACCTGGAAGAGGGGTGTCACAGTAGATGGAAACGCTACAAAAGAAAAAGTGAAGCAACTGTGTACTATGAAATGTATTGGGATAACGACCGGATCGAACATTATAAATCATCATCTTTATTTTTTAAGTAATAAATATAACTAATACAATACTATTATAGTGCGCTGTTTTTATACTGCACGTATCGTACTGCTTTATTGTATGTATTTCTCTTTCCCTTTGATCATTGATTTTATTCATCGTAACAATAATTAGTGTTGAATAATGCAGCTTTCTTTTCTTTTATAATTAAGAAAAATTCAGTTCTTAATGTAAGAAACGGTTATATCTATCTATCTAATATCTTTAAACGGGCAATTCTTGTATATATACACTAGGTGGCCAAAAGTATCCGGACACTTTCGAAAATTCAAATTTTTACACATAGCTCGAAAAATAAGTGATCAATTGTTCTTTAACTTTAGTCATACAAAATATAGGCTTCACCGAACATTTCCAAGTTGAAATTAAATTACCCTTGCATTTGGGGGACGACAAGAAGGGGGTTGAAAGTAAAACCGCTTTTTGACTATAACTCTTCGAAAATAGCTCAGAATAAGCTATCAATTTCAGTAATTAATTAGCATACTATGTATAATTACTGTACAAATTTTTATGAACGTACCACTCTTACTTCCGAAGATATGAAACATTTTTTAAAAAATGGCAATTTTATTTGAAGGGATTTTGCTCATAACACGCAGAGTTTTTGATCAAACCTTATCAAAACTTCAGGAAAAATGACAAAATACAAGAGAAAGAACATACTAAAACGGTAAATAAAAATATTGAAAATCCGATGAGATATGAACGTTAAAAGGAAATAATTTTTCACGGCGCATACGCGAACGACAGAAATTTATAACTACAAAAGTATTGTAGCCTGGTTTATACTGCATCTTATAAAAAAAGTTTCAGTTGAATATCGTAAAAATTGAAAAAGATATCAGCGATCGAGTGAGCTGTAATTCATTCATTCGCAGACAATACATAAATGGCAAGGGGTTCTCCACAAATAGTGTGGTAACAATTGAGCATTTTCTTCAATGTTAACTTGTATACAGTTTGAAAATTTATATTCGGCATAGAAGTCACATTTCGCCTATTCGGCCAAAAAGACCTTATACCTAGGTGGTCAAAAGCATCCGGACACCCCCTGAAACGTTGGTTTTGAACGATGACGCAATAACCTTTAATTTAAAAATAGCTCTTCGTGGACAGACCCTCACTTTTTATGTATTGTCTGCGAATGAATGAAATACAGCTCACTAGATCGCTGATATCTTTTTCAATTTTCATGATATTCAACTGAAACTTTTTTTATAAGATGAAGTATAAATCAGAGTACAATATTTTTGTAGTTACAAATTTCTGTCGCTCGCGCATGCGCCGTGAAAAAATATTTCCTTTTAACGCTCATATCTCATCAGATTTTTAATATTTTTATTTACCGTTTTAATATGTTCTTTCTCTTGTATTTTGTCATTTTTCGTGAAGTTTTGATAAGGTTTGATCAAAAATGTTTCATATCTTCGGAAGTAAGAGTGGTACGTTCATAAAAATTTGTACAGTAATTATACATAGTATGCTAATTAATTACTGAAATTGATAGCTTATTCCGAGCTATTTTCGAAGAGTTATGGTCAAAAAGCGGTTTTACTTTCAACCCCCCTTCTTGTCGTCCCCCAAATGCAAGGGTAATTTAATTTCAACTTGGAAATGTTCGGTGAAGCCTATATTTTGTATGACTAAAGTTAAAGAACAATTGATCTCTTAATTTTCGAGCTATATGTAAAAATGTGAATTTTTGAAAGTGTCCGGATACTTTTGGCCACCTAGTGTATCACAAAAAAACCCGTTTTTTGTGCCTTCATTTTAGAAGTTTGAGAAGCTTTCTTTCGACATTTTCTTTATGATTACTATCATTGTTACTGTTTCATAGCAACCACGTTTTATTATAGCAATGGATTTCATATTTAATCACATCAGCGTAAATTTGAAGTTTTATGGTATTTGGAAAACGAATTTTGGCAACACGAAAGAACTGTTATTGTTTTTGAAATGTTAAAGAGACCGATCAAAATAAAGTTATTGTGGTGTGATTTTCATTTCATTTGGCGCCGAAGGCGCGGGAGGGATTGATGAGAATGACTGCAGAGTTCCTATTCTCCAGTACGCATTTGGTTTCAGTTGGTTTTGAATTTCACTTCACTTCACACTCCAGGGTACCCCCCCCCCCCCGTACTACATACCACAACTCGTGGTTTGACCGGGATGGGGCCCTGTAGAGAGCTCTGTTCTTTTCGAACCAGAACAAGGGCCGAGCAAACCCTTTGCCCAGCACCCCCACGGTACGCATCGTTTCAATAAGGTTGTGATGATGATGTCTCGTCCAAATAAGTTGTATTTTTTTAAATAAATTACATCTGTTTTAAATGCGTAATTGCAACTAAGGGCTTAAAAATGCTTTTCAAGTTTATTTAAATAAGTACTTCGAACTTTAGAAAAAAACACGATTTTACAAACCTCTTTTTTTAATACGCTTTTATTAGTTTCACTGGTGTGTATGTAACTCTGAATAAAAGACAAAACTCGCGTTCTTTACAAAGATAAAAGTAATATATTTAATACTAGTATTGAAACTAAAGGCTAAACTATATTATTACACGTTGATGCGTTTAAGTGTTTCAGTTTGTATGTAACTCTGAATAAAAGATAAAATTCACGTTCTTTGCAAATATAAAAGTAATATATTTAGTACTATTATTAATACCAAAGGCTAAAATATATTATATAAACTATGTTACTATGGCCTGGATTCAAGTGAAACACGGACGATCGCAACTCACCAATGCAATCGCAAATTCCCAAATTTGGATTCAAATGAAACGTTACAATCTCTACGAGATGTTATTCTGTCGTAATTCGACTTCCAGTAGCGATTGCATTTGTGATCGCCTCGAAGCGATTGCAATGGTGTTTCACTTGAATTCGGCCCTATATTATATGTTGATGCATTATAAGTGTGCATCTAAAAGCGTATTTTTTAGTTTTTTAAACTAATTTAAAGATTTTTTTTAACCGACTTATTTGGGCTCGGTCGCCAGGTACTAATGGTTTAAAATAAGCAAAAGAGTGTTTGCAATTGTCTGAAGCAGTTGGGTACAAAAAGTTCATTTATACATCCTTTTTCACAACGCGAAATTTCGACTCATGCGAGGGGTTTTGGAACGCATCCCTCATGTAACTCGCGGCTGGACAGGAGTTCCAGTGGTGTAAAACGTGTTTTCTTACAACGACACCATTGCAGCTGAAAAAAGTCATTTACAGGGAGCATCTCGCTTCTTACTTCCTCGTTCGATGTAAAGTAAACGAAATGGGACGCAACATCGCTGTCAATGTTTTGTAATCATCGAGGTTTTTACCATCGAAGTAGTACGATCGAAGTTTTCTCTCATCTAAATTTTACGTTTGTTGTTTTTCTGATATCAATCTGTTATGTAAAAAATAATTTCTGTTAGTGTGTGTGTTTCTTATACAAGAATTCATTTAGGGGCTTTTTCGTCTCCTATATGGGGGGTCTACTCCATAGGCGACTCGTCCAGGGGGGGGGGGGGCAAGGAGGGTGACTGCTCCCTTACTTCCAAAAGTAAAGGGGCCTTGCCCCCTCACTTTTCAGAGTTGAAAATTAATGTTCGATTGAAAAATTATTTTTTACTCAGTGGATTGATTTATTTCAGGAAAATAAAAGCCAAAAATTCGTAAAAAAATGGACTTCTTTCAGGTTGTTTCTTAAGAATAAAACTTAGAATCAGAAGGGGAATATTACGGTGGCCGTCCGTCTTGGTTTTTGAGGCCATATTAATTTTTTTATAGGTCATTTAATCAGTAACGTCAAAATCCCATAATATAACCAATTCTGCAAAAAAAAAAAAAAAAAAAAAAAAAAAACAGCTTCAGAACTGCTATTTCTAACCTCCCCCCCACCCTACACACACATATCTTTTGACCCCCCACTTTTTTAGTGCACCAGCCGCCTATGGTCTACCCCCTTATAGGGGTGTTTTCGCCAGAAAATCAGTGAAACGGAATTTTTACGAATAATAATAGCAGTCGCTAATTTTTTTAAATTAAAAAATAAAAAGAAAGAAGTAAAGAAAATCCAAAGAAATCTAAAATTAAATTTTGAACCTTGAAATTAATCTCTTTTCACGTTGATAGTAAAGTTTTTATCTCGCGATTGAAGAATCTTCGAAAGTGAAAATCCGTCATTTGGGGGATTAGGCGAGAGTAAATGCCCCCCCCCCCCCCCCACAGCTTTGAGAAAGCAATGTATTCACATGCATGTGAACGTAGTTTTAGTTGCTTATTGGTATAATAAACATCAAGTATGTGCTCTTCGACGCCTCGGTTTGCTCGTACCTTTTCTTAAAAATTCTTCATACATTTCTCGTGACTGTTCTTCAAATCTCTGATGAAGGCAATATTTAAGGTTTGAGGAATTAAAACCGGTTCCTAAGAATGATTTTTCAAATAATCTCTAAAGGTGTCGAGAAAGTCTTAAATATCTTCAAATCCATTGCTGTAAGTTCCATTAAAGCTTCGAGAAGCTTCAGCTTAATGAATATAATTTGTTCCGATAAAAGAAATAGTTTAACTGTCGAACATATTTCAAACATAATAATAATTAACTTAGTTAGAAAACCATTAAAAGATGAAAACACGGAGCCAGTGGTAACAAGTGGTTAAACAATAAAAATAATTGGGCAGATGATTCTCGCGTCTAAACAAAGAAATTAAAAGAAGCTGTTGAACACCAAAACGCTGTTTTGAAATCTTTTAAAAATAATAGCCGTTTTTACTTTTTCTAGAACTAAATTAGTTTAAAAACTGAGTATTTGTTAGTTTTTTGAATATTTTACTACTATGTATGCTCCCGCTATGGAAGTTTCAAGCGTATGGTTCTTGAATGATTTAATCCTATCGCTACCTTTGACCCATGGGCGCCCATAAGGGGGGGGGGCAAGGGGGGCTCGAGCCCCCCCCCCTTGTAAATTAGTACTTTTTTTGCTCTTAGTACTATGTATTTATTCAGAAAACATTTTTTTCTTCGACCCATCAAATTTTAATAACTCTAATCTGCACTGAAATCGCTTTCAGAATCATAACATTGTGTCTCTTCTCACATTCTTCCATAGAAAAACAAAGGCAGATTCGCGTGGGTCAACCACGACGCCGCATTTGCATGATAAACTCATATATTTCTTATCAAATAAATAAACTATGAATTGACTGAATGGTCAGAATATTACTCTCTCGTTAATCATTTTTTAAATCTCTACACTATTTCTTCTTAAAGAATTTTATGCGTTTTATACTGTTGGTCATTTTGTGCTATTAAGTGCTGTTTCTGTCGGTGAGTTGGAAAATTGATCAAAAACTACTATGTAACTATACTGAAAATCGATGTAAGCAAGTGATGATGTGTTTATCTTTTCTCCGCCCTCTTTTTTCCTCTCTGTCTATTAATGTCAATCGTTTATTAAACTACAAAAGAAAAATAAAAGATTGATCTTAATTTGCAAATGAATGCAGAACATTTATAAATTTTTGTTTCCCTATTTTTCTAACATATTTTTGAAGTCCCAATTGCCCCTTACAAGACCTCAAAATGCAGAATTTTAAAACTGTTTTCCAAAAATTTCCCCTGGGGGAGCAACCCCCCTCCCCCCCCCAAATACGAATATTCTACCCTACTTAAAAGAGTTCATTGCATCTCTCTTTTGATCCCCAACCCCAGTAAAGATAAGTCAATTAACAGCACCAAAAAAAAAGTAAAAAAACACACAAGAAAAAACAGGGAATGGGAATCAGTAAGAAAAAAGACTCATAACATACAGAAATGTGTGTGTTTGGTCAATGTGCGAAATGTGCCCACCCCGAAATTTTTTTCTGGATATGGCCTTACGACGCACATACAAGCATTATCTGTAAGCTGATGTCAAACTGTTTATTAATCTCAATAGCAATTAATTCTTAGTAAATTACGAAAATTTATATTTTAACGAGTCTGATACTTTCATATTCTTTAGTAAATCAAAGAAGCACACGCACCACACACACACACACACACACACACACACACACACACACACACACACACACACACACACACACATATATATATTTTAACTGTAAAACTATAAGGAAAATATCTGAGCCCCCCCCCCCTTAAAATTTCGCATATGGGCGCCTATGCTTTGACCCATTAAATTTTGAAATGGCTGGCCTACAAGCAATGTTATTTTATCTACACCAGTTTCCTTCACTATCACAGGGGACTATGTCGACAAATAACGAAGAAATGACTGAAGCCCTCAGCACACAAAACACACCACGGCTACCTCCATCTGCAAGATTCCCCAATGCTCCAAACGCCGTCAGAGCACCGTCCCGACCTGCAAAACGGCCGCCACCCAGACAACCATACTATCCAGTACCGAGGCAAATTAATCCAAGGCCGCAAGATGTCCAACCAAGAGTTCAACAAGATAAAGAAAGGGAACGGCCCGAAGAGCTGAAAGAAGTCATCACCCAACAACCACAGACGCAGTCACCAGCAAGATGCGTGGCTGATTCGTTAGTGGAATCCGAGGAAAGTATGGTTTCCAAACGTAAAGAAGAGAAGCAACCTATCATCAGACCAAAGACCAGAACGGAGTAAGAAAAATTACTTTTATAAATAGCGAAATATCTTTGGAAAGATCGTCAAAATATTTATTTATTCAAAAAAAAAAGAAAAAGAAAAAATGGGATGGTGGGGGGCAGGATCACTGAGAACCAAAGTAGGTCCATTGTAAGTTTGGTATCCAACCCCCCCCCCCTCATCCCCTGAAACTTATACAACTCTGAAAACTGAAATCCTTATAGTGAAATCAATTACAAGTATTTTAATTGTAAGCAAATACACTAGGTGGCCAAAAGTATCCGGACACTTTCAAAAATTCACATTTTTACATATAGCTCGAAAATTAAGAGATCAATTGTTCTTTAACTTTAGTCATACAAAATATAGGCTTCACTGAACATTTCCAAGTTGAAATTAAATTACCCTTGCATTTGGGGGACGACAAGAAGGGGGGTTGAAAGTAAAACCGCTTTTTGACCATAACTCTTCGAAAATAGCTCGGAATAAGCTATCAATTTCAGTAATTAATTAGCATACTATGTATAATTACTGTACAAATTTTTATGAACGTACCACTCTAACTTCCGAAGATATGAAACATTTTATAAAAAATGACAATTTTATTTAAAGGGTTTTTGCTCATAACACGCAGAGTTTTTGATCAAACCTTATCAAAACTTCACGAAAAATGACAAAATACAAGAGAAAGAACATACTAAAACGGTAAATAAAAATATTAAAAATCTGATGAGATATGAGCGTTAAAAGGAAATATTTTTTCACGGCGCATGCGCAAGCGACAGAAATTTGTAACTACAAAAATATTGTACTCTGATTTATACTTCATCTTATAAAAAAAGTTTCAGTTGAATATCATGAAAATTGAAAAAGATATCAGCGATCTAGTGAGCTGTATTTCATTCATTCGCAGACAATACATAAAAAGTGAGGGTCTGTCCACGAAGAGCTATTTTTAAATTAAAGGTTATTGCGTCATCGTTCAAAACCAACGTTTCAGGGGGTGTCCGGATGCTTTTGGCCACCTAGGTATAAGGTCTTTTTGGCCGAATAGGCGAAATGTGACTTCTATGCCGAATATAAATTTTCAAACTGTATACAAGTTAACATTGAAGAAAATGCTCAATTGTTACCACACTATTTGTGGAGAACCCCTTGCCATTTATGTATTGTCTGCGAATGAATGAATTACAGCTCACTCGATCGCTGATATCTTTTTCAATTTTTACGATATTCAACTGAAACTTTTTTTATAAGATGCAGTATAAACCAGGCTACAATACTTTTGTAGTTATAAATTTCTGTCGTTCGCGTATGCGTCGTGAAAAATTATTTCCTTTAAACGTTCATATCTCATCGGCTTTTCAATATTTTTATTTACCGTTTTAGTATGTTCTTTCTCTTGTATTTTGTCATTTTTCCTGAAGTTTTGATAAGGTTTGATCAAAAACTCTGCGTGTTATGAGCAAAATCCCTTCAAATAAAATTGCCATTTTTTAAAAAATGTTTCATATCTTCGGAAGTAAGAGTGGTACGTTCATAAAAATTTGTACAGTAATTATACATAGTATGCTAATTAATTACTGAAATTGATAGCTTATTCTGAGCTTTTTCGAAGAGTTATGGTCAAAAAGCGGTTTTACTTTTAACCCCCTTCTTGTCGTCCCCCAAATGCAAGGGTAATTTAATTTCAACTTGGAAATGTTCGGTGAAGCCTATATTTTGTATGACTAAAGTTAAAGAACAATTGATCACTTATTTTTCGAGCTATGTGTAAAAATTTGAATTTTCGAAAGTGTCCGGATACTTTTGGCCACCTAGTGTAGAAACTGCAACAGATAAACGAGTTTTCTTTCCATGTCGGCCAACAATGACATCGATTTAAAATTTAGTAAATTTAAGGCTTAGTCGCAGTTAATAAAACATTTTATAATTTGAGTTCTATGCAACATGGAAGTTCTAATCACATTCTATCAGACGCAAAAAATTTTTTTCTCTTTCTTTTGATACTATTGTTTTAAATTTTCAAGTATGTTTTCACTTCGAAAAGCGCGGCAAACGTTTTAAAGATTTTTAATTAATGTCATTCGAAGATACGACTTGGCAAAGAACTCTTTTGATCAAATCACCTGTCAAAAAAAAAAAAAAAAAAAATCAAATCGGTCCATCGTTTAGGCGCTAGAGTGCAACAGATACACAGGTCGACAGATACGTCAAACTTATACCCCTCCCCCCCCTTCCTTGTTGCGTCGGGGGTTAAAAATGAGCGAGCTAGTTCCAAAATGATCAATAAGCTCATACCATCTTGATGAAAGACCTTTCTGTTTTTACAACACAGCCATTGTAAAAGAAAACCCAAAATATTTCCCCAATTTGCTCTTCTTTATGAATATAATCCTTTGTATTTTAAACCTGATTTGTTTGGCATAACTGAAAATAGTTTACATTAATCTTTTTGCTTTTGTATTCGAAGAATTTTACAAATATATGCGTACATGAAAATATTTAGTGCGCCACACAAAAATAATTTGCCATTTGAGAGCTGAAGCTGATAGACTATAAGCCACACCAGTAAAAACCAGCTTGATTATAAGTAACGTGTACCTTTTGAATTTCAGAAAAAAGAATCTTCAAAAGAAAAAAGGAGTGAAACCAGAATCTGAAAGAAATTGCTGCTGTTTCTGTTGTCAAACTCTTTGTTATGAAGTGTGCACACAATTTCAAACACAATTACTATGAACAGAATTCATTGACTTTTTCTTTCATGTTGAAACAATCTAGCTGAATTGACTTTTTCAGAGAAAACATTTTTTGACGCTTCATCAATTAAGGCAGTGAGAAACAAAAGGATGTAGCCAAAATTTAAAATCTGGAGATAATAGAGGTGCCCCAAAGGGTGTGTGTCAGACCCCATATCATCCTTAGTTTTTTTTTTTTTTTAATTGAATATAATATTATGTATAGCTATCTCACCAGGTGCACTGGTAAGTTGCAATTCCCCATCATGACAACTAAGTCAAACATTCTTTCTTTACTGTCTGTTTGCGTTTTGTGCGCCTGGCAGCCACGGACGCTTCCATCTGAAAAAGGGGAGTTAGGTTTTGGATGCGCACTACCCGACGCCTTCAGCTTTTGTTCGCTTACTACTTCCTCGTTGCTTTTCCCCCCTATTTCGAGAAAGTCCGAAGAGACTTGGCGCGTGCGCAGATGCGGCGGAGGTCGCACGAAAAAATTTTAGACAGTACTTGTATTGCATAACCCTATTATGCAACGCACATATGTTTTCAATGTAGTGCACATTCCTTTAGATTTTTAGTAGTAAAAATTATTTTTAAGATATGTATTGTAAATATGAGTGCTCAAAATTGGTTAAAGAAAAAAAGTCCCATTGTTGTCTTTTTTGTGAAAAGCATGACTGAAGATGAAAAACAAAACGATTCAGAAATGAAAGAGCATTTTCGGTCTACTGCAAATGATTTGCCTTTTTTCTATTTTGGAATAACGAAAAAAAAAATAAATAAATAACTAAATTTATGTGCTTTCTGGTATTTTAATTAAGTATTTGTTACTATCAATTCATTTTATCAATTGCTAATTCATATACTCGATTGTTTATTTTTGAATGTTTTTTTTTCCTTACAATCTATTTGCTTGGTGGGGCATATAAGGACCCCTTAAGAGAAAATTTCCAATGTGCTTCACTGGATAATTAATTCACACAAACAGTAAGAGAACCCCTCCTATGTGTTTTACTCAAAACTTTAAAATGTCCAATAACAACCCTTTGCTTCTCATTACCACAATTCAGCATTTGTACAAATAATCTCTGAAAATAACTTTTAAGAAGAAAAGTGTATTTTTCATTGTTGAAATGTTTTTAGAGTAATTGGAGAGCTAATACAAAATATTTTATGATAATGATTTTTATTTATTTATGAAAGCAACCTTCTAGTGTTTTCCGGTCCTTGTCCTAACTCAGTATCAGTTTGAAATCCCCAAATCTTAGGAGGATAATTAAGAAGAAGAATCTGCCTGTGCTAAGAAAAATGGTGTTAACAGGAAGCAAAATCTTCAGTTGCACAACTTATTTAGATTTGGAGTTTTGAAACGCATATAGCAAATGTGTGGAGCAGAGTAAAAAATACCGCTAATGATACTTTACAACATGGGTTTATGTAAATGAAGAAATATTTTAACTAACATTAATTTTTAAATATGCTGCACTTTAAAATTTTATTACTTGTTTTGCTTGTGGTAAATAAAAATATTTAAAATGAATACTTTTGCACTGGTTTCAGTCAATTCCTTGAACCTTTCCTAATTGCAGAAGTTTATTGCTTCATGGTAGTTCATGCTATTTTGATTGAGGGTAAATTGCCAACACGAGGGCCCCTTTAAATCATAGGTATTCCCTAAGATGCTGTCCAACCTCGATATTGAAATCTTAAGTTACTGGACCTGATTATCAGACCTACATATACACTGAAGTGACAAAAGTCATGGGATAGCAATATGCAAATTTTCAGATGGCAGTAGCATCGCATAGAACAGGCATAAATGCGCAGTGCTTTTACAGAGCTTTCATTTCTGTTCAAGTTATTCATGTGAAGAGGTTTTAACGTGATGATGACCGCACGACGTGAATTAACAGACTTTGAACGCGGAATGTTAGTTGGAGCTAGACGCATGGGTCATGCCATTTCGGAAATCGTTAGAGAATTCAACATTCCCAGATCCACTGTGTCAAGAGTGTGCCGAGAGTATGAAATTTCAGGCATAACATCCCACCATGGACAGCGCAGTGGTCGACCGCCTGCACTTAAAGATCAAGACCGGCGACGTCTGCAAAGAGTCGTAAATTCTAACAGACAAGCAACACTGCGTCAAATCACCGTAGAAATCAATGTGGGACGTACAATGGACGTGTCTGCTAGAACTGTGCGGAGAAATTTGGATTTCTTGGGCTATTCCAGCAGAAGACCGACTCGAGTGCCTTTACTGACAGAACGACATCGCTTGCAGCGACTCTCGTGGGCACGTGAGCATATCGGTTGGTCCCTAGATGAATGGAAAACCGTGGCCTGGTCCGATGAGTCACGATTTCAGCTGGTAAGAGCCGATGGTAGGGTTCGAGTGTGGCGCAGACCCCACGAAGCCATGGACCCAAACTGTCAGCAAGGCACTGTTCAAGCTGGTGGTGGCTCCGTAATGGTGTGGGCTGTTTTTTCATGGCATAGACTTGGTCCTCTAGTGCGACTGGACCGAACATTGACTGGAAATGCTTATGTGCAGCTACTTGGAGATCACTTGCAGCCATTCATGGACTTCATGTACCCAAACAACGATGGGATTTTTATGGATGACAATGCGCCATGTCACCGGGCCACAACTGTTCGCAATTGGTTTGAAGAAAATTCTGGACAATTCCAACGAATGATTTGGCCACCTAGATCGCCCGACATGAATCCCATTGAGCATTTATGGGACACCATCGAGAGGTCTGTTCGTGCCCAAAATCCTGCCCCATCAACGCTTTCACAATTATGGACGTCTATCGAGACAGCATGGCTCAATATTCCTGCAGAAGACTTCCAACGACTTGTTGAGTCCATGCCACGTCGAGTTGTTGCACTTCGCCGGGCAAAAGGAGGGCCGACACGATATTAAGAGGTATCCCATGACTTTTGTCACTTCAGTGTATAATATGGACGAACATGCAAACGTCGTTTGAAGAAAATTTTAAACGTTTGCAGACAATTTTGATATTTTTGAAATAAATTTCTGTATTATCACTTTTTTGGGGAGAGATAAATGTTGCGCACCAGTTTTGAGGAACCCCCAGTTAATAATACTGGAAAAAAAAAGAGTAAATACAATTAAAGAAACATTTTCGTTGCAAAGTGGTATTGTACCAATATATAATTTAACGTTTTTGCTGTTAGGCAGCGATATAACACTGGAGAAGTACTGCAGTTTTTGCAAAAGATTTTAAGAAATTTGTTTTTGCAGACAGTTCAAAATCTTATCTAGGTCTGATTAGGGATGCACCGATAAGCAAATTGGCCGATTACCGATTACCGATTAATCGGCAGTTGATAATCGGCCGATTAATCGGTCAAGCCGATTAATGATTAAAATGGTTGTTTTCAGTACTACCAATTTCACCGTTACAGTTTTTTTGAAATAGTTCCTAATTTTTTCTTCTATTTTCCTAATTTTCCCAAAATAATTTCAAAATTTTATCAAATGTCTCTGAACTAATTTTCATATTCTTGTCAATAATATTAACACATTGCTAATTATGTAAAAAAAGGAGGGGAGTCTGTGTGGTGAGCAATCCAAATTTGAAGTTCTTTCAGTTTCAATTTTTCAATTATTAGTAGCTATACTAGCTGCCAGGGCAGCTAGATTAGCTTCCTGCGGCATGTTGATGCATAACGTCCCCCTTCTCTAACGTTTACCTCATTCTGAAGTTATATTATTTGATATAATTTAATGTTCATTCGATTTCAAGACATACCACGCACGTGGCCCGGCGTTGCATGGGCACTTCGTGCCCTGAAAGTAGTGAGAAAAAAATTTAAAGAAACTACTCCCCGCCAAGGCGGCTCGCTTACAGGCGCTTCACGCCTTTACTTTTTTCCTATATACAAAAAATCATTCGAATTATTGAGATGCTTCACGCCTTCAAGATGGTGAGGAAAGTTTCAGTAAGTTCAGCTCGCTCAAAGGAAAAAAGCAGACATAGATACTCAGTTTTTAATATAAGTAGATGGCTCTTCAACAAATAAATGTTTCAAAATATTACCAGTAGCTAGCGATAAAAATTCTACGTAAGTGGCCCGCTTATGAGTTTCGTGTTTGATTTAGTTAAGCCTTCATTCAAAATTCTCATTATCATTGTTATTTCTGTTTCATAGCAACGACGGTTTGCAAGAATGGATTTCATATTTAATCATTTATTAGGCTTAATCGCTTTAAACTTGACTACTTATTAATTGATATCTTCACTAATTAAAATCGTATAATTATATCAATTAAAACTAATGAAGCCTGAAAAATTACCTATCTATCGGTACCTGGTTCGACTTTCAGGTCATTGGCGTTCAGGAGAAAGAAGCGTGACATAGAAAGAAAGATAGTTAGAAATAAAGATAGTTAGAAAGAAAGATAGTTAGAAAGAAAGATAGTTAGAAAGATACTCAGTTTTTAATATAAGTAGATAATTCAAAACTTTTATTCTTTGTGAAAATTGAAGATTATCTAAAAGCAAGGAGAAAAGTATCGATGCATGAAAAATGTTGCTACATTAACTATGTGTATTTTTATTCAAAATAGGAGAATTAATGTATTAAAAACTTTACATCAACGGTGAGGATTATTATTACTGTTAATAAAATTATTCGTCATAATTTCTTAGTAAAGGTTTACTTTAAAAAATAATATTTAAAAAATATTTTTTCCGCCGATTAATCGGCCCGAGTTTGCCGATTATTGATAAACGTCAAAGTGGCCGATTATGGCCGATTAATCGGTACTACCGATTAATCGGTGCATCCCTAGGTCTGATCACTCTTGATGAACAACACATCGTAGCAGAATTTTTCTCTTCGAGTTAAAATTGCATTCCAAATCATTATAAATTTGTCTCATCAATATAATTTTCTTTAATAAATTAAAATTGATCAGGCCCGTCATTTAGTGGGGGCAGGGGGGGGGGGTCAATTGCCCCCCCCCCCCCCGACTTTGAGAAATCAATGTATTTGCATTTAAGTGGGCGTGGTTCTTGTTGTTTTCAAGTGAAATTGTATTGTGTTTTTACCTTTTGCCCCCCCCCCCCTCCCTGGAAAAGCTTGAAATGACGTCCCTAAAATTGATATCATTTAGAGACTCTACTGAAAATTGAACACATAAAAAAAAAACTTTT
>JAXGGA010008009.1:0-59329 GCA_038373865.1 Uloborus plumipes
CACACCCCCAATATTTCGGATGTGGCTGACACTAAACGGCCCGGCAAACATTTCATTTTAAATGGTTGTAATAATTATTATTTCTAAATTTTGAACAGCTGTACAAAATTTCAGGAGTTTCTTCCATATTTTACAAACATAAAAACTTTTGGCTTAGTTACCCTGAATAACTACGCGAAGAAAATGGTACCCACTAAGTAACTTCTCTGGTGCGATTAAAAACGAAAACACCACAAATCTCAAGAATACTTAGCAGATCCAGATATCCGAATTCAGCACTATTTTTATCAAAACAATGTTTTCACACCCCATTTCTTATGTGCCTTGAAGTGACCCTAAATGATCAGGCTAAAAATTCATTTTAAGTGAATGCAATAATTATTATTTCTTAATTTTAAATAACCGTACAAAACTTCTGGAGTTTATTTTTTTACCAACAACAACAATAAAACTATTGAGTAAAGAAGCTTAAAATGGAGAAATTTTGTCTCAGTTATAACCTAGAATAACAGCGCGAAGAAAATGGTACCCACCACGAAAATGGGAAAAATCTAGGGAAAATCTCCACCGAGGGGATTAAAAACGAAAGCGCCACAAATCTCAAGAAGACAGGGTGACTTACCAAATCCAGATAACCGGATAAAGCACTATTTTTATCAAAACATTATTTTCACACCCTATTTCTGATGTGCCTTGAAGTAACCCTAAATGACCAGGCTAACAATTCATTTTAAGTGAATGCAATAATTGTTATTTCTTAATTTTAAATGTCCGTACAAAACTTCAGGAGTTTCTATTTTTTTACCAACAACAACAATAAAACAATTCAGTTAAGAAGCTTAAAATGGAAAAATATTGTCTCAGTCACCTAGAACGTCAACACGAAGAAAATGGTACCCACCACAAAAAAGGGGAAAATATAGGGAAAATCTACTCCGAGGGGATTAAAAACGAAAGCGCCACAAATCTCAAGAAGACAGGGTGACTTACCGGATCCAGATAACAGGTTACATCGTAGTGACACGATCTCCTCATCTCGGCGACACTTTCATGGGTCTCTTTGCGATCCGGCGGAGCCGCCCACACGTTTTGCGTTGTCCTCTGGATATTTACGATTATGGTTGCTGAGGACACTGGCTGCCAGGACAATAAAGATCCGCGCGCTGGGGAATTTGTAACGGAGGGGGCGGAAAGGATGGGGTGCAATCTTGGATAATAAAAAATGCATGCCCTCTTCCCTTATTGCTGTGTTTTTTCATCTCTTTGCCCGTGTCTGATTCCTCAGGTGATTTGAGAGCGAATTTGTGACGCTTCTGCTTCAGAGATTATTCCAGGATCTTGTAGTAAATGTAAAATATTACCTTTGATTATCTTTTGTTGTAGAGGATCTGAAGGAATAAGTTTAAGAACATGTCTGGTACAGTAGGTATAAGCATATATCTCTCTGTCCAAAACACTTAGAGCGTCAGACTTTGTTTCGAAGATTTTACAATAGATTAAGATTTATTGTAGTAAATCAAAAGAAGATTTGAGGTAAAGAGAAATTGAAGTTGAATAAAAATCACGCACCTTTATGTCTGATGAGTAAATTTGAGACTTAAGAAGAAATGGCATTATCTTTACATAACCTCTTCCCTTATTGATGTGTTTTTTATCTCTTTGCCCCGTGTCTGATTCCTCAAGTGATTTAAAAGCGGTTTTGTGACGCTTCTGATTCAGAGATTATTCCAGGACCTTGTAGTAAATGTAAAATATTACCTCTGATTATCTTTTGTTGTAGAAGATCTGAAGAAATAAGTTTACGTACACTATTAAAAAATTTCCTGAAATTTTACGGTAAAAGTTACTGGCATCCATGTTGCCAGTAACTTTCACCGTAAAGTACAATTTTACTGTAAAATTTTACGGTAGAGAAAAGTAGAGTTAAAAAATGCAAGATGCGAGCAGCTAGGATCGAACCAAAGGCGCGGTTATCGCACTTCGCTTCCCTATCCACTGTACCGAATAGACCACACATGGCGAACAGAAATTGAGTATTACGTGCTTCGCTCAGTAAGTCACGTGGTTTATCAACTTGCACTGTAATCGTTTCTTTTTTATGGTAAAATTTACTGTAAATAATTTCGTTACTGTAAATGCAACATTTTACAGTGATATTTACCGTAAAAGTTTCCTGAATTTTTAACAGTGTATATGTCCGGTACGTAAGGTATGGGTATATATCTCTCCGTCCACTTATGCTATCAGATTCTGCTTCGAAGATTTTGCAATGGATAAAGATTTCTCGAGGAAAATCAAAATGAGAAATAGTTAAAACAACTTCAACAATAGGAGGTAGTATAAACATTACGTGTCTATGTGTCTGAAGAACGAATTTTGTACGTAAAAGGAGAGGTTATGACTTTTGTTTATCCGCTCTCTTTATGCCTGTTCTTTATCTCTTTGCCCCGTGTGTAATTTAAAAGAGTTTTTGTGACGCGTCTGCTTCAGAGATTATTCCAGGGCCTTGTAGTAAATGTAAAATATTACCTCAGATTATCTTTTGTTGTAAAAGATCTGAAGAAATAAGTTTAAGCATATGTCTGTACGGTAGGTATAAGCATATATCTCTACATCCAAAACACTTAGGCAATCAAATTGTTTCAGATAATTTGCAATGGATCTTGATTTCTCGTGGTAAATCAAAAGAAGATATAGTCAAGAAATTTTCAACAATACGAGGTAGTTTATGTGGAATAAAAGTTTTCGGAGCTTAAAGTACATTTTACTATTAATAATTAATCAATTTGCATAAATTACTATGCACACCGTTAAAACAACAGGCTGCATTTGGCGACTTTAAGGGTGAAAAGTTGTAGCACCAGCTGCACCTCCTGAACGGAGCCACTTGACTCCCTTAGGCACCCTTGAAGGTGATACTAGGCTCCCTATGGCATATTTAGGATGCCATCGGTCACCCATTGGGTGACATAAGGTACCCATCGGGTGCTACTTGACTCTATATAACACCTTCAATGGTGCCATAAGTAGTCAAGTGGTACCCTTCAGGGGGTACCGTAAAGTCGGGTTACTTGGACCCTAAGGGGTTACTTGAGCCCATTACAGTAAAATGATAAAATCTAGGTTTGGTACTTATTAGTTGAAGACTTGCACGTAGTTCCTCGTTTCTCCTCTAGGTAGAAGCACTCTGCAGTCTCTAATGCTAGTACCAAACCCAGATTTTATCATTTTACTGTGGGCTCAAGTAACCTCCTTGTGGGTCCAAGTAACCCAACTTTACGGTACCGCTGGTGTTACAACTTTTAAGCCTTAAAGGTGTAGGTTACTTGAGCCCACAGCATGCAACTTGTAGTTTTAACATTGCAGAACACATTGAATGTATAATTTTTACTCCAAATAAATAATCTGAAATTAATAATACGTTCTCCTCCTGATATAGGTATAAAGATAAATTTTTCCATTATTATACGCTTAGAAAAAATGCTCTCTTGCTTATGCCAGATTTTGTACACCTATATTATCGATATTTTTCAGACCTCCTTAATCAAAGATTCCCCAGTGAATCATACATATCACTTCCTGACAATGCAATCTAAATGAAGGACTGTTTAGTTGAAACGATACGAGCGCACAGCATTCTAAGTGAGGTTCAGGCGGGCCATTTAGAAGATATCTTAATGGCGGTGCGACCCTACCCGAGGAAACGACTTTCTGTCACGCCGTTTGAGACTAATAGAATAACAAGCCAAATGTTACCCCTGGACATTCGTGCCAGGATTACATCCCCTTGACATCACAGAGAAATGGTTCCAGTAAACATAGAAGCAGCTTGATAGGATTTTTCAATCACTCAGGTACTCAGGATAAGGTTTGCTTTTGTCATATGATGGCCTATATTTTTGAAACGTTTTTTTTGTTTTCATTTTCTTGCTTTTTTGCATTGATATAGAAGGAAAACTCCTATTTTTGATTTTGATATATCACTGCAATGAAGTGGTCAAATATTGCAGAATAAATGAATAAATAAATATAATAACTTGTTCAGTGTGAATTAAAAGATGATATAACCTAGCAAAGTGGAAAATTTCAGGTCTTAGTAATATAAAATGTGAAAGAAATGAAGGCTCAAAGTGTTTTATTTATTTTACCTAATTGCATTATTGTTTGAAAATGCGTTATACAAAACAAGGCTTTTGAAACTACTTGTGTACGCTTTATTTGTACTATTTTTTTTTGTATGAATTGAGCATACACAAAAAAAATAAATAAAATAAAATCAAAAAATAAATCAAAATTAATTAATGAATAGATAAAATCAAAGACATCAGAAGTTTTTTAAAAAAATAAATAGAAGAAACAAATTTTCATTGACATTCATATAATTTTTTTTTTTTGTAGAGGAATAAAAATATATTCTGCTACTCATTTGTAAGAAAATAATGAGATCTCAGTCATGAAATTTCTTTCAGAAAAAAATTTGAGCTTCTGAGAAATCAGAAATAAATAAATGCCTTTCTGCTTTAAAAAAAAAAAAAAAAAAAAAGAGGAAATTATACAACGTCAAAAATCCCAAATGTGCTGAAGCACTGCAGACACGTGTTTCGGAGTCAAAAAGAACGTGTGGATATAGAGATATTCGACAAAAGTATTAGTGGAGACTATATGGTATAACCTGAAGTTTAAAAATATCGGAAAATGAAATCATAAAAGTACTGGGTTTTTGTAGATTCTCGAACTATTCCTAACTTCAAGTATTAGTATGAAATAATGTATAGCAGGAGAACTACATTTTCAATAGTAATTCTGTCACTACGGGAGTGATGCACTTTACTTTTTTTTAAACTTTAGTCATATCAAATATATATATATATGTATGTACATAAAATCTTGTGAAAATACTTGACATCCACTAGTGTCACTCGTTACACCAAGGATTAATTTACTGTGGAGGGAAAAAAACGAGTATGTCCAACGTTGTAAAAAACTAAATTTTCTCACAAAAGATTTCTTACATTTGGTAAAAAATTAAAAATGCCTTCTTTTTACAGACACACAGACATTTATGAACAAAAGGGAAACAAATATCTGCATGAAGATATTTCTCTTTAAAACTTTATTTTACATTTAATATCTGAGCTCATCAAAAATTTCGATGAGAAAAAAGGCGTTATGAATGAAACATATTCAAAAGACGCTTCATTAGAGTACTTTTATGTATACAGACTATCGTAATTACATTTTTTGTACAATTTTACTTTAAATCTGGAAGAACGTTTTCGAAAAATGTAAACTTGATGATTTTTCCTCCTCGACGAATGTAAATTATTTTAGAAGATGAAAAATAAAATTGTACCACAGAAAATAGTTTGGAAAATATAGCAACAACATAGAAAATAGTTTGGACGTAGCTGTTTGAAATTGGTGGATTCTACAAAAATAATGATTACGAAAAATGAACTTGCTCAACGAGAGAAAAACTGATAAACTAAGGTTTATTTAACAATAGCCTTCAAAACACAACAGTTTATCTGTTATCAGCTTAACACGCACCCCTGCCTCCCATACAGATTGTTTATCAAAGCACATTTAAATTTAGAAATAATTTTGAAGATAAGAAGTCAAAAGATGTTATTTTTCTATTTTTTCCGAGCAAAATATTAGTGTAACTTAAATGATATAATATTAGAAATGTCAGCATCTAATCTCGCCATCTTATTTATTTTTTCTTTATCCCATTTTTCGATCACTAAGCAAGATCTTTATTTCTTCATCAATCTTCCCTGATTTACCCCTCATTTTAAAGCTTGCTTATCGTGCCGACTAATGACGAAAATTATATCCATGGTCAAAAAATATTCCTTCAGAAAAAACACTTTTATTATTTCAAGAAATAGCTTCCGAAAACTAAGACGCATTGACGCAGTTAGCTAGGGTACTTATAATGGGAGAGTTCAAATAATTCTGGAGCAATCCAACTTTCCACTATAATATATTCTGAAAGGTGTTTCATTTTTTTCTTGTTTTGTATGGGTGCACCATAACTTTAGTAATACTTCAAATTTCAAAAGTAAGACATCATTTTGAAGATTTTTTTCACTGACATAAGCGATAATAAAGAAACAATTTATTTTTATTTTTTTCAAAAAAAAAAAAAAAAACTTTTAAAAACGGAATTTTTGAATTCCATCTGAGACCCGTCGCACGGGTCACAATTTAAAATAGAAAACGAAATGTTTTTAAATACCAATTAGAAAGCCATAAACACATCAATGTCCCTGATGGCCCTACAACAAATTCCAATAAAAGGCATTAGATATGGCTTTTCATTGCACGAGGGGTCCTGCGGGAGCCCGTATTTCCCGCTCATTCGGAGCACCAAGTGATGCGAAATGCCCATAAAGAAATCTAGCAGACGAGCCTCAGTTGGTGACGTCATAAAACAGGCCCCAGCCTCATCAATTTTTCAAAGCCCAGGCGCATCCGCTTTCAATAGAATTTGTCACCTATGTTTAAAGCATTAGTTACGGATAATTCTATTATGCCCAGGAATAGATGGAACCAGTGTTTAGGGCGCTCATAAATCTTTATTGCTCGTTAAGTAGGGTAATTTCATCATCTGTTTCTATTTACAAGGTGCCGATGAAATTTGCAGACAAAGCAATTGAAGATGCGTAGTAGGGTGAGTCGAAAAAATCGATTTTTTTATTTCGAAATCGCATTACCTCTCGAAAGTTGTGGTTTAGTATCCACAACTTGGGAAAAATAAGAAAAAAATTCTAAGTTGACGTCTTCGGTTCGCGCATGAGGCTCAAAGTTGGAAAAAATATGTTTAAAATGGAAATTTTCAAAAAGAAAAAAGGAAAAAAAAACTGTAACTTTTTATAATGCAAATACCATAAGCTGTAAATATTTTGTGCATTTTTAATCTAAAAAAATATTTTATAACTTTTACATACGATCTTTAGTTTGCACATCAGCCTTAAATTGGGCTAAAATCGCCTACAATGTCAAATTTTGAAAATATCGATCTTTTTTATTTCGAAATCGCATTACCTCTCAAAAGTTGTGGTTTGGTATCCAAAATTTGGGAAAAATAAATAAAAAATCTAAGTTGACTACTTCGGTTCGCGCATGAGGCTCAAAGTTGGAAAATATATGCTAAAAATGGAAAATTTCAAAAAATAATTTGAAAAAAAAAGTAAATTTTTTTCTATCGAAACTGCTTTAAATTGTTAGTAGATAACATAAGTTGAACCCAAAAAATTATATATAACTTTTCGAAGATACATTCTGTTTGTGCATAAAGCTCAAGATATGAAAAAAAATTTCAAAAACTGAACCAGAACGCACTATGTCGGCGCTGTGCCGGTATATTTTTGTTCTACAGCCGACTTTTCTAGACATTACACATATTCTAAGAGACAGTTCAAAGTCCCAGCAGTCTGCACTCCCTTTGGTTGTCACTTAGTCAGCTAGACCCGCCAAACAAACAGCATCTTTAATTAGCAACTGAAAGTGAATCAAAAAGTGCAGCGTGTTTATAGCTTTGGATGAGTTTTTTTTTTGTAAATTTATAGCATATTTTTATGCTCAAGTTTTGTTATACCGTTCTCCGAATAATAAATAATGGAACCCCGGAAAACTTCTAAACGTTTAATTATTTGTCCGTTTTTTGGTGCACCGAAAGGGTTAAGTCAAAGATGTGTTGTTAGCTTGCTTTGAAGAAAAATCGCAATCTGTAAAAGGCGAACCTTTTTCAAGGATTTCAGATTGCATAGCTCATAGAAGAAATTTACTGCAAAGCTTCTATACCAACGGTCAGTCATGTACGTATTGTAAAATTGATAAAGGATTACCATAATACTATACTTTGAGAAAGTCATTTAGTCGTGATAAAGATAAATTGAACTTCAAGACAAAACTCAATCATTTTGTTAATTAAGCGAAGTCTAAACTTTTTGACGTTGCTTCTTTCAAGTGTGCAATGAATTTTTCGTGCTGTTGTGCTAAGAAGCCAATCTCTTGTAGATGTACACTATACATCTGTACATTGGTATAGAACGCACATTGGTATTACCACTGTACATTGGTATAGAAGCTTTGCAGTAAATTTCTTCTATTTAAGCATATATGCAATCTGAAATCCTTGAAAAAGGTTCGCCTTTTAAAGATTGCGATTTTTCTTCAAAACAAGTTAACAACACATCTGCACATGTGGGTAAAACACTTTGACTTAACCCTTTCGGTGCACCAAAAATCGGACAAACAATTAAACGTTTAGAAGTTTTCCGGGGTTCCATTATTTATTAGTCGGAGAACGGAGAACAGTATAACAAAACTTGAGCATAAAAATATGCTGTAAAGTTACAAAAAAAAAACTCACCCAAAGCTAAACACGCTGTACTTTTTGATCCACTTTCAGTTGCTAATTAAAGATACTGTTTGTTTGGCGGGTCTAGCTGACTAAGTGACAACCAAAGGGAGTGCAGACAGCAGGGACTTCGAACTGTCTCCTAGAATATGTGTAATGTCTAGACAAGTCGGCTGTAGAATAAAAATATACCGGCACAGTGCCGACGTAGTGCGTTCTGGTTCAGTTTTTGACTTTTTTTTTTTCATGTTTTGAGCCTTATGCACAAACATAATGTATCTTCTAAAAGTTATATGTATATTTTTCGGTTCAAATTATGTTATCTACTAACAATTTAAATCACATTCGATAGAAAACATTTTTTTTTTTTTTCAAATTTTTTGAAAATTTCCATTTTTAGCATATATTTTCTAACTTTGAGCCTCATGCGCGAACCGAAGGAGTCAACTTAGATTTTTTTTTATTATTTTTCCCAAATTTTGGATACCAAACCACAATTTTTGTGAGGTAATGCGATTTCGAAATTAAAAAAATTGATATTTTCGAAATTTGACATTGTAGGCGATTTTAGCCCAATTTAAGGCTGATGTGCAAACTAATGATGGTATGTAAAAGCTATAAAATATTTTTTTAGATTAAAAATGCACAAAATATTTACAGCTTATGACAGTTGCATTATAAAAAGTTACAATTTTTTTTTTCTTTTTTCCTTTTGAAAATTTCCATTTTTAACATATTTTTTCCAACTTTGAGCCTCATGCGCGAACCGAAGACGTCAACTTAGAATTTTTTTCTTATTTTTCCCAAGTTGTGGATACTAAACCACAACTTTTGAGAGGTAATGCGATTTCGAAATAAAAAAATCGATTTTTTCGACTCACCCTAATGCGTAGTGACAGTATGCATGGAGAAAAGCAGAAATATGGGGAGATGAACGTTGGAAAAAATAGAAATTAATAGATTGACTAAATAGATAAATGAAAAAAATGTGAGAAATATTTTACGTAGAGTAATTTCATAATCTGTTACATATTTACAAGGTGCCGATGAAATTTGCAGAAAAGCAATAAAAATGCTTAAATCTGACTTAAATGGAGAGATGAGAAAAATAGAAATTAGTATAGTGATTAAATAGATAAATAAAAAAAGAGAAATGTTTTAAATATTAAAATTGCATAATATGTTAGATATTCACAAGGTGCCTATGAAATTTGCAAACAAAGCATTACAGATGCGTAAGTGTGACATTATGCATGGAGAAAAACAGCAATATGAGTAGATGAACGTTGGGAAAAATAGCAAATTAATAGAATGAATAAATAGACAAATACAGAAAGTTGAAAATTGAGTCGAAAAGTTTGGAGTAGGGTAATTTGATAATCTGTTGGATATTCACAAGGTGCTGATGAAATTTGCAGACAACGCAATAAATATGTGCAAGTGTGACATCATGCATGGAAAAAACAGATATAGGTAAATGAACCGTTGGGAAAAATATAAATTGATAGAATGAATAAATAGATTTAATACAGAAAGGTGAAAATTGAAGAGAAAAGTTTTAAGTAGGGAAATTTGATAACCTGTTAGATATTTACAGGTTGTCGATATAATTTGAAGACAACTCTAAAGCAATAAAAATACGTAAATCTGACATTATGAATGAAGAAAATGGAAATAGAGGTATGAGCGTTGGGAAAAATAGAAATTAATGGAATGAATAAATAGATAAATACAAAAAGGTGAAAGTTGAATAGAAAATTCTTAATCTAGGGTAATTTAATAATCGATTAGATATTTACTAGGTGCCTATGAAATTTGTTGAAAACCCCTAAGCAATAAAAATTAGACATAAGAAGAGAGAAAACATAAAGGTAGATCGACGTAGGGAAAAGTATAAATTAATAGGAAAAAAATATATTAATCAACAAAGATGAAAATTCAATAGTAATTTAGAAAAGCTTCGCGTAGAGTAATCAAATTAGCTATTATACATTAAACAGAAGTGTTACTTTCACGATGATATGTAAAATAATTGCACATATTATATAAATTAAATTCTCAAATTTACAGTATACTCAGCTATTTACGATGAAACACGATCAAAAACTTTTTTTTACCCCGCCCCCTTTCGTTTTTGGTCCCCTAAACACATGGGTGGTTTAAATATTGTTGGTAAATGCCAGCTGAAGACTATGGTCTAATGTGACAAAAGTTACGAGAACAATTAATCTGTTATTTCTTCCTAAATCCGTAAAAGTGTGAATTTTCGAAAATATTTTTGGTGATACGATGTACAGATAAAACATTTTAAAAGACACTTTAAATTTACCAAGAGCATCACAAACCGCTATCTACATCAACTCAGTATACTTCCAAATGATTTTCTGAATAATCGAATGATATTAATTTTTGCATCAGTAATTATTCTAATTAATGCCAAAGTTTTGGAACAATAAATATCACTGAATTCACAATAAAAACAATTAAAAGTGCTCTGAAGGCAATATTTTCGCTTATTGCATAAAATAAGTTTACCAAGGAGGAAAAAACCTTTAAATACTAAGTCCACTGAATAGGTATTTAAATCATCATCAGAAATGATCGAGTCAATGTAAACTTAATGAAAATATTGACCTTAATGGAAACTATCTCAACTTTGATTTTTCCGTTAGGAGTATAAAAGTAAATACTTTTTATCGCGAACAAATACATGCCCAGGCAGTTTTAAGGGTTCAGTAAATATCAAAATTCTGTATTTTTCATTTTAATTCATATTTTCGATATATTTCTCGACTTGATGCTGTTGACTTTTATCTTGTGGGTCTTGATATTTTTTTTATTAGAAACGTCTGCACGAAAACTTCATTTAGCATTGCCACTTGAAATTTCAAAATAAATTTTGAAATCAAGCGAAATTATGTTTCGAAAGTAATAGAAATTATACATCCTTTTTTTATTGATTTTTAATTACGGAGTTTTCGCATTTTATGTAATGTATAAAACGTATCAAGGTCAAACTTAGTTTCAACTCATTAGTGAAGAAATCTTCAAGGATAACAAGAGCGAGTTTTCACTCACATGTAGGCAAAAACTCGGACCAGATGTAGAAAGTTTTTGGGGGGAGCAAGAAAAAGATAGGAAGTGCCTCCTTCCCCAATAATGTTTTTTTTTAAAAAAAAAAAGAAAAACGTTCTCGTGAGGTTTTTAAAAAGTCCCAAAAACAATTTATTCTAATTTAAAGTACAGAAATATTACATACAAATTTACTTCAAATGTAGTGGCAAAATATCTTTTTTTTTTTTTTTGAAAACATGTTATCCAATTAACTCCTGAACCTTCAATAATTTCCTCAAAACGATATAATAATCCACGGTTTTACTTAGAAACATTGTAATAGGGATAAGCAAGAGGTTGTAAGAACAGGATAATAACTTTAGTCTAATTAAAGATGAATTAATGAACGAATAATGCTATTATGTTGGCCTTGGATTTGAAAAACGAGACATTAATGTATTCTTTTACACTCTTGTAGCAAATCAAACTGCGTAAGTTTCTTTTTTAAAGAATAATTTCAAATTTTTCAATTACGTTGTGGAGAAATAAATTAGAAATAGATAAGAGAATAGAAAAGTGAAATATTTCGTACGCTACCTTTTTTGGAAGGGGATCTTCTGGGTCGCCTAAAATCCGCGCTTGGCAAAAATCGTACATTCATGTCATCGTCGCGCTCGTATATAGACATTATCGTATTCATTCTATGTAGAGACAATATATACGGGTAGATTGGATAAAAACGGAACAGCGAGCAAAATTTGATCTACGTTTTTGTGAGTAGTGAGAGTAATACAATTGTGAATAGAGGAAGAGTGGGAGATGAAAAAGTAGAAACGCGTGTCATTTTATGTGAATGTACACGAAAAATCTTAGCTGGTCGTCTGTCCATCTCAGATTTTCATTAAGCTCACAGGAATCTTCCTGTTTTCGATATCTTAAATTTATTCATAGATTTTTTTTTAATCTATCATTCACGATTTGATGGGTCATTAATTTTTGAAACTTGTTAAAAGACATTGTTTTTGCGTTTCGGCAGTGTGTTAAAATATTATAACTCAAGTTCTATAAATGCTTGAGGAGAATTTTTTTCACAACATTTTAAAATTAAAGAATTCAAACATTTTTAAAACAGTTTTTTCTTCCCCTTATGAAAATTAAAAAGAAAAAAAAGCTTTTTAATGTGTTTTCTGAATTGACTAGGAAAATTTCAGAGTGAGACTTTTAATTGTTTAATATTTTTCATGTTTTTGAAAGTAAAAGTTTTTTAAAAGCTAATAAATGCATTTTAGTTTGAAAAATAAATTTTTCAATTTTTTCCAAAAAACAAGGGGTTTTTTTTTTTTGGGAAGTCTCTTGCAATTCAGTTTCACATTTTTCATAAATCCGAACAAAAAAGCTCGATTTGAATTTTTTTTCCTATTAAAGACATTTAGTGCTTTTTCCCTCCAGTATCTGAGACTTTATTCAGTCACAAATGTTTCTGATAAGAATAGCTTGTACGGTATACTTCTGGGGCAGATATTGCTCTTGTCGATCTTGGTCGAGATGTGTGGTTTGGATTTCTCTCTACATTAATGCTTCCTTCGTATCGGGTTCCCAAAGATCTGCCAAACCCTACCTATTTGTCTCGAATAAAGAAAACAAAACCAAACAAGGACGCGGAACAAATTTTACGCAGATAAGAACTACAAGGGGAAGTTCCGATTCCGAATCTCTACAGTTTCGCTAAACACGTAACTTGAACATCCTAAAACAGCTCTTAACATTCCAGAAGTTAATGAGCACTGACTGCAGGGGGTCCTCCGAGAAGGGGTCCCTATAGGCGCCTCGTCGTCCGACGCCGCGTAGGCGCCGCCTACTGGGTACAGACGGACCGACAGGTAGAAGAGTCCTTCCACTCGTATAAGGATACCCTTGTCCTTGCTTAAAGAAGCTTATGAAGATATGTAGACCCACTGCGTGTTTATCTTCGGGGCTTGCTTTTTTCTACGTGGGGTTTCCGGTGAATCGTGTACACATTAGGGGGAGTTAAAAATCGACATCGGGACGATTCCGTTTCGTTTGCCTTTTTGTGCGGGGCTAATCGAAGCCAAAGGGTTGATGAAGGGTTCCGATTTCGGAGGACAATGCTCCAGCGACTGGAGGCAGAATTTGAGGATCTTTGAGTCTGGTTTTTTTGCGTTTGTGCCGCATTGTCGAGTGGGGAGGAAGAGTCGGGTTTAAAGGGTTTAGCTCTTTCATCCCCCGAGAAGTAACTTAAAGCATACAACAAGCAGTATAGCTACGTTACGCTATATGCCGGTCAACCATTTGGGTATGGGGGGGGGGGTATTGAACTCCCCTTTACGACATCGATGTCGATGTTTTGGAAACATCGATGTTTTTGCTAAAGCATAGATGTTTTTACCATCGATGTTTGAGGATCGATATTTTCCCAACATCGATGTTTTGGGTTCGATGTTTTTTTGATGTCGATGTTTGATAATGCAGCAAAAAAAAAAATTGATAAAAATATGCGATATGAAGACGTATCAAGAAGTTTTCCTCCTTAATCAGAAGTTTCAGTATTAATCTTATTAGAAAACATTTTCTCTTTTTTTTATCGATGTTCCGCTCTCGATGTTTCTAAAACATTTGTAATTTGCTTTCGAGATTTATTTTTAAATTTTTATTTTATTATTATTCTTTATGTGAATGTTTTATATTTCAGCAAAAAAAAGTCATCAAGATATGCGGCGAAAAGCTATATCGTTAATCAGTTGTTACACTATCAATTTAGTTAGAAGACGTTTTTGATAGTTACCATTGTAGGGGTGCGACATCGAAGGTCGACATCAGATGTCGTTTAATGATCGCTGTTTTGCGTTCGATGTTTTTTTCTTTCGATGCCTGTTTTGCACTTCAGCAAAAAGCAATAAAAATATGCAATAAAAATCTGGTATGGACCCTACACTACTTCCTTTTACGTGTAAATTTCTTAGTAGTTGCCTTAAGTGTTAAAAAAAGTGCTTGGAGTGAGCAAGGTAACAACTCAAATATTTACTCCCCTGATATGTCACGAAACAATGCAAAAAATGTTTTACAATGGTTAATTTTCTAAATATTGCTAATTTTAATATCATTCAGTGAATTTTTCGCAAAATATCGCCAATAGCGCCAAGTTGAACCCAAATTCAAAAAATAATTCTTTCGCCAAATTTGTCGTCAACTTGGCGATATGTCGCCAAGTCGGCGTCAAACACTTGGCGACCAAAAGCTTGGCAACATATCGCCAAGTGATCGCGCCAATTCATATCACTTGAGTCTGCATTGAAATCAACACTGATTTACCCCCAAAAAGGGGTAAAACACCCCTTGGGAACATTCGAATGCAACCACAAGGGGAGGTGCACAACTAGACCATCCTCAGAGCCTACATACCAAGCTAGAAGCTTCTACGGCATATAGTTTTTGAGTTTTACGACACACATACGCACATACAACGCACATACATACGTGCATACAGACGTCACGAGAAAACTCGTCGTAATTAACTCGGGGGTGGTTGAAAAGGATTTGTCGGCTGCTTATATGTTGGTAGGAACATATGCACGTGCTAACAGGTTGAAAAAACTACTGAACATTCATTCGGGGGTGAGCAAAATCAAAATTTAGACTCAAATTTGAGTGATTTTTTTTTCGCGATCACAATAATTCCTTTACGACGTAAAAGGAAGTTAAAAGATTCATCTTTAAGGGCCATGCTCCACATCAGCGTAAAACGCGACCGAAACTTAAGGCAGAAACCGAAAATCCGAGTACTTTCCATAGGAACACCATTGAATCCATTTTACGCTTCTGCCTATTTTTCTGCTTTACGTCGATGTGGAGCATGGCCCTAACAGTTGCAATATCTATCGTATTGAAATAGATTTTTTTTTAAATACTACCGATGATTTACTGTCAACGATTTTTCAACATCGTTGTTAATGTTTTGCTTTAGAGTTTTTTTTCGACTTATTTTAATTTTTTTCGATAATAATGTTTTACATTTCAGCAAAAAAGTTTCATAAGAATATGAGATAAATAAAAGTTATACAGTTAATCAATAGTTGCAGTATCTATCTCACTAAAAAAGTTTTCTCTAATTGACATCGATATCATACGGTTGATGTTTTTCAGGCGACAAAAGCTAAATCTAATTGAGTGATATAAAGAAGCGTAATGTATTGGGAAGTTACTGTATTACTGTACATTTAAATGTGCAAATAATTTTTATAAAAAAAAGATCGATGCTTTGAAACATCGCTGTTTGAAAACATCGATGTTTTTTGGTCGATGTATCAACACCATCCATGTCTTAATTTCGAAACATCGATGTCTTGAAACATCGATGTTTAGCCTTCGATGTCGCACCCCTAATATATATATATATATATATATATAGATATATATGTAAGTGGGGTAGTGTTTGGTACATTTTACATTGAGTATATACCCTTTGCCCCCCCCCCTCCCGGAAAATCCGATGTGATGTGCGTGACTATATGTGTACATGCATGGGCGGATACAAATTATAATTCAACCGCGACGAGATGGCCGGTGTCAATCAAATGAGAAAACGAGTCCATTAATTAAAATAGGTAGAATTTCTACCCATTCAAATTCCCCCATCAATTGTGAATCCCATTCCTCAATTTTCATCTGCGTATCACCCCTTCCTAAAAATGGACAATCCTGAAAGAAGGAGGAGTCATAGGCCATCTCTGCGAAGTTGAACTATACCATTTTATGGGAGTGGGTTAAGCTGAAAATATAAAGTTTGAGGCACGAAACATTTCTTGAACTGCTTGGGTGTCTATAAAGAGCACCAAATTGGCCAGGAATAAGGAAGCTAGTAGGATATAAAAGTTCCAATTAATTTCATGAGCACTGAAGAGAAATAGTATTTCAAATATGTATTTAAATGCAATCGGTTACATTTTATTCATAATGTAATGAACATGCTGTGAATGGATAATTGTATCGATTATATAGGGCGGAAGGGCGGGGGGTTATGACCAGGGTTGCCAGACGTCCAGGATTTCAAAGGACAGTCCCGTTTTTTGAAATATTGTCCCGCGTCCCGGGGAACTTAGATACGGGACGGCTAAAGTCCCGTATTCTGGGTAGAAGCAGCATTTTACAAAACGAAACATTATTTTCAGAAAAAAATAAAGTAAAACAAAACATGTGAAATAGAGTGATAAGAAAATTGATTGAATTGTATTATTTTCCTGTTCTGAAGTAATGCTTTTCTTCTATTCTTTTAGAGCAGAAATTACTGTGACAATCAATTCAACAAACGTTCATTGTAAAAGTGGTGTATATAAATGATTTTACTATACCTTATTGTATAAAAACCCCTTCTCAATTTTTCAATTTTAAAAGAAATATATGTGTTCAGCTACTATTAGTCACTATATATTTTTTTTTTGAATCAATCAATCTCAATTTTTTGAAATTTGCTTCGCTTTGCTTTTATACTAAAAGATGTAACTAAATGTTATTCCATTTTGCAAACAAATACGCGTTTTAAAAACATGAAGATACATAATTTTTACAATGAGCGACAGAAATATAAATTACATTGAGTTTTATGCCATCCCAAAGACCATCAAAACTTAGAAAGATTATTGCAGCAGTAAAATCTAGTAGCAAATATGATTTTAAAAAATGAATTTCCCGAGGTTATAAAAGAATAATTATCATGTTATAATATTGTCAAAAAAGTAGTTTTCCCCCAAAAGATATTGAATATTGATTTTTTTTATTTGTTTTAGGTTAACTTCTTATAATGAGTTCAAGTAGTAAGGTTTAATTCTATGTCTACTCAATTGTAATCGAAATTTTTGTTGATGACTCATTAAAATTATTTTGCTTTCGAATTTCACCATTGGTACGTCTAGCTTTTTGAAAAAGTACATATTAAACATTAGTCATCAATTGAAGCGACTATTATATCTTTTACTTCAAGACAGGCTCGTCATTTGGGACATCAGGATGGGTGGTCAATGGCCTTCCCCCTGGTTTTGGAAATTAATGTATCTTCATATCATAAGTGGGCGTGACTTTTGCTTTTTTCGGTATAATTTACATTGAAATTTGGTATAATCCCCCCCCCCCAACCGGCAAAATTTGAAATGACGGGCCTGCGTCAGAAAAAAAGAGGGTTAACAACAGGGAAATATGAATTTTCACAATAATTAGTGGAAAACCTTTCCCTACCAATATTCATGACGAAAAATAACTATGCAATGATAAAAATGAAGTACTTATTCATATGATCATTGTCAATTTTTTTCTACATTTATATTTGTGAGAAGCGTTTAATATCAAAGTTAAGGTTGCAAAAATTCTACCCTTAGACTTCATCTCGCAATCTCCCCCCCCCCCCCCAAGAGCCTGTCCCGTATTTACAGTTCTTAAATCTGGCAACCCTGGTCATGACCACCATGACGCTACGGGGGTGGTAACAGAAAGTTTTGGAGGGGCCCAGGAAAGTAAAAATTGCCCCCCTCCCCTTCTCATATATTTTTACACTTTGAAATTCAGTTACATTTCCAACACTGTATAAAGTATAATATGTGCTGTAGTCCTATACTTACAGATGAATACTTAGCATGTACCTACTATTTTTATGATGAAAAACTCTTAACTAAATCAAAGCTTTAAATAACTTTAAAAAAAAATCTTATTACTTAATCATCGAATTCTATGCTACTGCATTAATTTTTAAAAAGGCATGAACAGACAACGATTTCTTGAAAATTGTCATTCTAAAAATATCATCCACAAAATTGAAGGCAATAATCATGCCTTCCTCTGACGGATTGCGCAGTTATTATCAGATTAACTCTTCAAAAGAGAGAGGTGAACAACTTTTTAATTCTTCTTTCATGCGAATTTCATGAGAGCTGCAAGATAGAGGGAAGGGTCGGTATTAATACTCATTACTGGCTCAGCCATAAATGTTTTTAATTGAATTGAACTGCATCAGGAAAAGAGGGACACACACATTCCCGTTGACTTCATTTGCATGTTAATTCCGCTTCGGGAATGGAAATGGATGTCGTAAACTCTGGTGGCAGTTTTTATTTCAGTCTATTTCATTCCAGCTGACAAGCGCATTAGAAGCAACTGGACTGAAATTAACAGTAATTAGCTCGCCTTATGCATTTTGATAAATTTATGCATTGGTCAAATTTATTCACCGCGCTGGCAAAAACTGTGAGGACGCTTTGATCACTAACTCAAGGTGGAACCTTCTACATGTCATGGAAGAGGAAGTACATGAATCCTAAACGACTGTTCGTAGGAGAGAAGAGGACCAAATACTTTCATGTCGTAGTGCATGACATCTTCCTTACAAAAGAACTGTTTTATTTTGGATATAAGACAAGTTTCTTACTACTTTCAACTATTTAATATTAAAAATTTCTAATTGATATTTAGCCTCCCTTATTTTATACACTGTCAAAAATGAATGTTGTTTTTACAGTATAATACAGCTAATTTTATTGTAATATACTGTAAATTTTTTTAATTTTACAGTAATATGCTGTAGAATCGCTAACTTTACAGTACTGAGCTGCAAAATTGCTAATTTTACAGTTTTGAACTTCAACCGCTGCTGCTAGTATTATACTGTTGTTTTTGTAGTATAATACAGCTAAACTTTACGGCAATAAATTGTGAAAATTCTATTTTTACAGTAAGAAACTAAAATTGCAAGTGTTACAGTTATTTTCTGTGCATTTTACAGTTTTAAATTGGAATCTCGGCTGCCAGTATTATACTGTAAAAACAGCAGTTCATTTTTTGCAGTGTATAAAAGGCTAAGAATTAAATATGTTTGTTTAGAAAGTCGTTTATGACTTATCTATTGTAGATGTTTAGGAATAGGAATTTTTGTTGCCCTAGAGAGGGTTCTATTGTTTTATATTTGAAATTTGCGGAAAACGCTGCATAATAACAAAAAATAGGTGTGAAACAATTTTTCATCATTACGCTATTTCGATTGCCATTCTTAGATCTAAGTGTCTTAGTTTGGGTATTGGTTAGCAGCATTGGCGGAATCACATATTTGGGGACCTATTGCAAAAAATGTATTTTCGGGGCCCTTTGTCTAACGAAATATTTTTTCAAGTGCACCTTTGGATATCTTTTCTGAACAAAGTGCATTTTTGTTCGAAAGATCTCAGCAAAGAGAACTCATTCCCACATTTCACGTTTTCATTTGAACAATTTTTCTTTCACTTTTGAACATTTCAAAGCAACTTAACATTAGCGCTTACGGGAAAATTTAAGACCAATGTAGATCCCGAACAAAGGCTAATTTTCTTTACACAAACTTAGTTAGAAAATGCTATTGATAAATAATGTTTGTAAAATACTTTTTTTAAAAAGCTGTTTTAAGAACTTCGATTCAGTCATCGAGTCTTTGACTACGACTCCTACTAACGACTCCTACTAACGACTCCGACTTGTCGACTTCTACTCCGACTAGTCAATTCAGACTTCTACTTCGCAGCTATGGCAGAAATGCAAGTTCTAGAAAAAAGGTCCGACTCCTATTCCTATAATTTTCGAGCCTTCGAATTCTACTCGGAATCATCTACTCTGACTCTGACTCCAAACAGCTTGGATCCAACCCTGACCCCACAACCATTGCAGGAATGCAGGCTGGAAAAAATTTATTTTTAGTCAGTGGACTCATTAATCTTTTCCATGGACGGAGGGATTAATAAACCAGAGTTTTTAAGACTTATCACTACGTGGAAAGATCAGGTAATTGAAACCAGTGCACAGTCTCAGAGCCTAAGCATCTTTGCTTCTCACATTGCTCTTTTAATTGAATCGGTGAGTGCAAAAACAACTTTAGTCCAGAACTTCAAATTGTTCAGGAGAGAGAAAAAACGTCTTAATTCTATCATTGTTTCTACGGTCAACGTTCAAATTACAAATCCCGTATCTTTCGAATTAGTAACCTGACTGATGTGATTTTTGACCTCAACACTCATCTTGCCTCCCACAGCTCGTTTCCATAAAAAACGAATTTTCGAATTTTTGTGACTGATGTTTTTGCTCTCATCGATTCAATTTCTGACATGTTTTTGCGTAAATTATTACTGGAAACAAGTTTAAGATATACTCACTTTCTTTTTCTCATAATATCCCTTTGCACAGAATTAAGAAATAAATTAAATTAAGAAATTGAAAGTGCAGTGTGAAGTTTCGGTGATACTAATTCCAGAAACCTCTAGAAAAAGAAAGCTCCTATTATCTCCTCAAGTTGTAACTCACCCACCTCAAAGTGATTTGTACCGGAACTTCACTACATAATCTTTCAACTTGTAAACAAGTATCATTTCACTTTTAGTCTTGTGAACCAAGGCCTCCCTGCAGCGGATATGCCTGATTACGATACGAAGTGCACCTCATTTAGACAGTCGACTGCGAACGATGGTACGGGTCATAAAGTAAGGGGTTGGGGAGGTCGCAATTTTTTTTCTGCCCTCTTTTTTTGGAGGAATGTAACCAAAGAAATTACGCTGAACTTCTCACATTTGTTTTGTGGGGATATGTGTCATTCGCCGGAAGATTCGTGGGAATTTTTTTTAACAGGAGAGGTTAACTTTTGTTGACAGAATGAAATGGTAGAAAATGGTGGCATTGTTTAGTTGCTCAAGAAAAAAAAGAAATAAAATAAACTGAATTTCCTAAAACAAAATTAGATATCGAAACGAAACTGCTTAGTTGTGGATAAATGGGAGAAAAAAGCTTAAAAATCATGTTTTAAATGGATCTAATATTTTTTATTGTTGTTCTTGTTCAAATTACTCTCATTTAGTATTAGATTGCGATGAAAGTGGCAGACTGTATTGAACTTAAAAAAATGTCGGAAAATAATGTTTACCGTTAAATCAGTAAATAAATAACAAATTAGTTTGCACTTTCTTAATTTTCGACTTTTTGATCATTTTTAGATCATTTTATTTACCTAATCATTACATACCGCTGTTTTGTACCGAGGCTTTAGTTTTGACATTTTCGTCAATCCTAATACAGTCATTTATACATTTGTCGTAGGTGTTTTGATCTAAACACACCTCTAGATGGTTATTCAGGCTGTGGTACTGCATACCGTTATCAGTTTTCTGACTGCTTAATATATTTCAAAGAATGTGAGAGAAACATTATTCCGTGGACAACTCGAAGCTATCTGAAACCACCTTATCAGAAGCTCCTAATGTTTTGATAAATGTAAACAACTTGATCTTGAAACTTTTCCCCTTTAACTGAATGTGTTAATTCTACCAGTTTTTATCGAGAAAACAAAAGTGAAAAACCTATGCTGCTTCATTTCTGAAACTGTCGCAGCGTGCCTTGGGAAAGCGCCTGCTCGAAGTGAGGCTTCCACATTATCTGCCAGGCTCATCTGCATACCTGTCACGGGACTGTTTTAAGTCATTGCCGACAAAGTATACTCCCAGTGCCTGGAACCTGGGATGATACATAGTCTAATGTTGTCATCACAATGATGCACTCTATCAGAATAGAATTTTATGAAACGATTTATTAGAATTTTATAAGTGATTTTTACGCAGTTATTGGTATGAGGCTACAGTCTAATGATCTGGCACACCACTCTATATTCAAAGCATTAAAAAATCTCGAAATTAGTTCTACTTAAGACAAAAACAGAGTACACATAATTCGTTTTGCACAAATATCTAAATACATAAATCAAAAATGCTCATTTCTTAATTTTTGTATAACGGTATTCTTCAAGATATCGTCCCATCAATGGCGCAGTGGGGGTGGGTTAAGGTTATACCCCTTCGAGATTTCAGTTTTGACACTGTCGTCAATCCTAATACAGCCATTTATACATTTATCGGGACTGTTTTGATCTAAACAAACCTCCAGAAGGTTAATCTGGCTGTTGTACTGCATGCCATTATCAGTTCTCTGACTGCTTAATATATTTCAAAGAATATGAGAGAAAAATTATTCCGTGGACAGCTCGAAGCTATCTGAAAGCACGTTATCGGAAGCTCCTAATGTCTTGATAAATGTAAACAACTTGATCCTTCAGCTTTTTTCCCCCTCAACCGGATGTGTTAATTCTACCAGTTTTTTCGAGAAAACAAAAATGAAAAACCGCTGCTGCTTCATTTTTGAAACTGTCGCAGCGTGCCTTGGGAAAGCGCCTGCTCGGAGTGAGGCTTCCACATTATCTGCCAAGCTCATCTGCATACCTGTCACGGGACGGTTTTAAGTCATTGCCGACAAAGTATCCTCCCAGTGCCTGGGATGCGGTGAGCGCCAGTTAGACATACAGTTAATGAGATGTGAAGAGGGGTAAGCATGCAAGCGTGTACGGAATTGGCGCCAAAAGACACAGAAATAGAAACTGGAGGCTTAAAGACTTCTGTGATCTCTTGAACCAACAGTGACGGGAAGTTTGGCTTTTTTTTTTATTCTTTCTTCAGTTCTGTTGGTGGCACGTCTGAACGGATTGAGGCATTTTGAGCATTGTTTGAGGCTGACTGAGGAAATGTCTAATTGAGATGGAACGTTTCGAATCTTGAGAAAACAATTAGTAGAACATTAATGTATGGGTATTTATAGCCGGATTCGTACTCTAATTCAGTGTAAGTGATGGATTTAATCTTTTTTCTGAATCGAGGAATGGTTTTCTTGTTTATCATAATGCATTTTAGTGTTAATGAAGCATTTTGACCCTTTACGATCCAGTCATATGGAGCTTTAGTCATCAAATGCTTTAGAGTTTTATGTAATTTTTTAATCTTTGCTTCATGCAAGAGGCAGGCTCGTGCCCAGAATTTCATAAAGAGAAGGGTTTTAATGTTTTCTCATCTTTACCTTCCTTCTCATAAAAACACATTAATGTGTTAAATAACACATTTCTGTTTAATGGCAGGAAAAAGGGGTGCACTAAAGCTGTTTGGGGGAGGGGGGGGGTAGAACACACTCCTCTATTGAACCCTCGATTTTAAGAGGTAGTACAAATTCTAAGATGGCATTCTATGTACAAGTATGAAGTGTTAAGACCCGAGGTAGATTCTGGTTGCGCTAATGCAAAAAAAGCTCTTTTAAACTATTTTGAAACATCGATACATTGACTTAAACAGGCAAAAATGTTTTTTTTTTTGAATTTTTACTTCGCTCAACAATAATTAGTCTGTATGCGTAAATAATGTGACCGAACATTATACATAAGCTGTATTTTTTTTTTAAATGAGTGTTTCCCTTTGAGTGCTTGTAAAATTGTACTATCAGTAAGGAAAATTATTCAATGGGCAACTTTTATTTTTACCGCTTTTACTTTATTTGTGTATTTATTTATTTTAAGAAGCTTGCTTTAACATTGCAAAGGATTTTATAAACTTTGTCAGGGAACAAGTTTTAGAAAATATATTTTTGGTGTAAAAATGAAACAAAACTCCTTTGTTTGCAAAAATTTAGTTCGAAAAGGAATTTTGCTTATTCACTGTGTTGGAGAAACCCTTTTCAATTTCAAATTAGTTCAAGTCATAAAATATTAAAATTTATTGCAAAGTTCGAAGAAAAAAAAAATATTGTTTAAAAAAAAATAGAGAAAATTTACAAATTTAAGCAAACGAGTGCTACTGCAAATTAATCGAGAAAACGCTTTACAATAGTATTCAAAGAAATAAGAAAAATAAGAAAAGAAACCCCGAGAGTTTTATGTTGATTTGTTATTTCCCGAATAACTAACTATCTTATGATCATATAAGATTATAATATGCCAACGACAAATTCATAAAAAAATTTTAGTTAACAAATAATACGACAGCAACTATCAAACAATATATTAACAAATGACTGCATTGCTAAAAAAATGAGAGAGGATTCGTAAAAGTTAAGCTATTTCTTCGCACCCTGTGATAAGACAAATAGATCCTTAATGTTCATAGTAGCCTTACATCATAGCCTTACAATAAATCGTAAAAATTCAAAGGAATGAAAAACAGAAGAGTATTTTTATTCAACGCATTTTGATTGCTACATTTAACACATCTTGACGCTCAAAGATACAGCAAAAACCTTGGGTGCGCCCCATTGCAGTAAACACCCGATCCGTCAGAAAATATCAGTTCTATTTCAAGCACCAAATGAAGCAAATAATCACAGACGGGTGAGCAAAGAACACCCACCATTTCTCGACTAACGAGGGGACTTCATTGTAATGGGACGCTCATCAGTGATCATTGTGCCTGACCGTAATGGGCGAATTGCATGTCGTTAGTAGTTGCTGTCCCAATTGAGATATATAGGGAAAAGTCCTGTTTTCGCCATGGCATCTTTCGATTGATTGGTCGAATTGCCTGGAATTGAGGACCTTCGTTATAGTTGGAGTTGGGGCTCTCGTTTCTTTGGATATTTTGATGTTGGATGGCTCAGGAATAAGTTTTCTGCTCCAGCGCTATTCCTTAAATGACTTGTTAAGTGTTTCTGCAATGCTGCTGGGGGCAGTAAATGCTCAAGGATTACGCAAAAGCCCGAATGTCGAAAGTAGTTTTATTTTTCAGAAGAGCTATCACATTTTATAAAATTAGTTTATTACAGAACTTGAGGTTGAGATCCTTTTTTTTTCGTTAAATCTGTGGATCTAGCTGAGTTGGGATGTTTCTCAAGAAATTGCTTTTGCACCACAATAGATTTTGTAAAATGTTGCAACTGAGCAAATTTTCTAATGAGGAACGATGTCGTACAACATTGTCAAGAATAATTTTATGTATTGTTTTCTAATTCTAGACGTGTAATGTTCAAAGCAATATTGTTACGAAAAGTCCTGTTTTCACCATGGCATCTTTCGATTGATTTGCCGAATTGCCTGGAATTGAGGACATTCGTTATAGTTGGAGTTAGGGCTCTCGTTTCCTTAGATATTTTGATGTTGGGTGGCTCAGGAACAGTGGTCGGAAGTAGCGCGCTACAAGTAGCGAAGCTACTGTAGTAGCTACATTTTTTAGTAGTTCTTAGTGTAGCGCACTACTTTTTAAAAAAAAAGTAGAGTAGTGAGTAGTGCGAGATAAAAAAATAGTTTGTAGTGATTTCTGAAAACTACTTTTAAATTAAAAAAATAAATGAATAAATGAAAAAATTTAAAAAAAAAAAGAGAACGAAGGAAAAAAAACAAGGTTTTTCTTGTGTCGAATATTTGTAAAAATTGTAAAAAAAAAATCTAAAAAGGACAAATTTTAGCGAAAAAAAAAAAAGGAACAAAACGGAAAAGTAACAAGTAAATTCAAAGACAATTCCTATTTCTATTACATATTCGAATGAGGTAATTTTTTAATCTAAACCACTTTTAAAAATTTTTCGGTCGATCCTCAAACGGTGTATTCTTGTTATTTATTTATTTTTTAAGAAGTAGCGAAGTAGCAACTACATTTCAAAAGTAGTGTAGCTCGCTACATTTGAAAAAAAAGTAGTTATAGTTGTAGTTAACTACATTTATAAGAAAGTAGTTGTAGTTGTAGTTCGCTACGAAAAATATGTAGTTTTTCCAACCACTGCTCAGGAATAAGTTTTCTGCTCCAGCGCTATTCTTTAAATGACTTGTTAAGTGTTTCTGCAATGCTGCTGGGGGCAGTAAATGCTCAAGAATTGCACCAAAGTCCGAAAGTCGAAAGTAGTTTATTTTTATAAGAGCTATCACATTTGATAAAATTAGTTTATTACAGAACTTGTGGCCGATAGCTTTTTTTTTAAGTTAAATCTGGCAATGTAGCTGAGTTGGGATGTTTTTAGTGTAAGAAATTGCTTTTGCACCACGATAGTTTTTGTAAAATGTTGCAATTCAGCAAATTTTCCAGGGCTGTTCCTTAAATGACTTGTTAAGTATTTCCGCAATGCTGGTGGGCGATGTGTTGGGCAGTAAATTGCACAAAAGTCTGAACGTCGAAAGTAGTTTGTTTTTAGAAGAGGTATCACATTTTATCAAATTAGTTTATTGCAGAACTTGGGGTCGTGGGCTTTTTTTTTCGTTAAAGCTGGGGATTTAGCTGAGTCGGGATGTTTTTAGTGCAATAAGTGCTTTTTCACCACGATAGATTTTGTAAAATACTGCAATTGAGCAAATTTTCTTATCAGGAACGATGTCGTACAATATTGTCAAGAATAATTTTACGTATTGTTTTCTAATTCTAGATGTTTAATGTTAAAAACAGTATTGTTACGCAAAATCAGGAATGACGATGACGGTTTGATACCAGAAAAGGGACAAAATAAACCTCTAATATTTAAATCACTAGTCTATAGTGGGAAGAAGTCCCACAACTTAGTTTACTCTAAGAGGAAAACAGCTGTGAAATTCACTAAAAATACAGAGAATGGTTGAAATTCGTACAAGCAGGGGTGTCCTGGATAGAGCACTGGAAATTATTAACATTCAATGATGGGGAGAAAAAATTATCTTTTAAGGTGCAGTGCAGATGCCTGGAAATTTTACTAGGGTAGAGCAATGCAGATATTCTCTAAAAGGCTAATTGAAGTGGCAAGTGGATAAAGGTGATATGTGACAATTTTTTTAATTTCTAGAAAAAGGTTTCAAGAAAAGTTTTTTTTTTTCTCATCGGGTAATACGGGGTCATATTCTTAGTTACCAGCCATTTCTGGGACTAAGGAGATATGATATTGATGGACTTATCACCTTCATCCATGGTAAAATTAAGTTTTTAAAATTATCACATATCACCTTTATCCACTTGCCCGATAGTGGTCAATGGTTCCGTTATGGTAAGGCCGGATTCAAATGAGGAGGATAAACTGACAATCGTTTCGTTTGAAATATCTAGGCTCAAGAGCTGTCTGAAGATTAGAATATCCAAATTTTGAAAAGTTTGAATGCATCTTTATGTTGCAACAAGACAATACTCCTGGTACATATCTCCTATTATATCACGTTTGAATAGTTTCTGGACAACTGTGCACTTGTTAGATTATCCACAATACAGCTTTGACTTAAACGAACTGTAAAGCTTATGGAAAATGCTGACAAAAGCAGTGTACGCAGGTTGACGAACTGTTGGTTTTTTACATCTTTGTATTTCAGGCTTAAAATAAGCTGTTTATTCCGAATGAAAAAAGAAAAAAAAATGAGAAAAATTATTTGTAAAAACTTGTACAAACCATCTGAACTAATATACTTTATTAAGTACTTTATACACATGTAAAGAAATTTTTTCCAATAACTATTTTGCTTGTATTGGTGAACCTATACATATATCTTGTTCTGATTGAGAAAATTGGAACAAACTCTGTCCAATGACACAGCAGGTTAAAGGGTGAAAAAAACATTTCACCCTTTAATAGTTAATTTATGTATGATTTCAGTTTGAAAAATAAATTCCAGAAGAAAAATTCAAATTTAGAACTCTTCGAAGTGCAAACCCTGGAGATCCGAAGTAGTTTTGATCTCCAGAAAACTTCGGCCGGCTGGTGCTGCAGTGGGATCTCTAAACATCACGAAACCACAAACAATTTAGTAGTCAAAAGGTTTTTTTTTAATGCAGTGATAATTGTCAAGTTGTTCATTTATCATTGTGTAACACTCTCTTTTGCTATGTCGTAACATTTGAGGGAAAGTTTGTACGTAACATAAAAATAAATAAATAAAAAATAAAATGCGGAAATGTCTTTACTATAACTATAATATTAAACTATAGTATATTTTGCAAAAAAATATAAAAACACAAATGAAAGACAAAGTAGAAAAAAATCCATAACACTAAAATTAAAAATATATACCATCCCACAGTCTTTCCACCCCTCTTAAGATTTAATAAAAAGCCCTCGTAAATAATACCAACCCCTCTCCCCCACAAAAGATCATATTTTAATATCTCAGGGAGTGTTTCTCCAGCCACATGTTGAGTTCCCCATGAAATACTATTTACCCCAATGATTGCCTTAGTTCCGTTCCTTGTCAAAACGCGGCTAATGTCATTAAAGACACATCTTTCACTGGAAAGAGCGGAGCCCTTCGCCGCCGCATCCATTCCTAGGTTCCGCTGCTCGATTATTTCGCTGATTATTTTCCCCCTTTCAGTTGTTTTGTTTTTATCCTGCCGGTTTCGCTGGCCCCGTCAGCGTTAAGTTGGAAGAAGTACCGTTAGCAGAGTTGATCATAATGCTGAGGGGGCCTCATATAAATAAAACTGAACGGAAGATTTAGTTCCCCCATAGTGTGCTCAATTTGATTGCAGGTTCCATGCTTTGGTTTTTACATCTTTGTTGATATCGTACATCTTGAGTTTATCTCCTGACATTAACTGAACCGGAATTTTCTCTTGATCCTGGGGAATAGTCATAACAAGTCAGAATTCGCTCCTGGAGGTTATGGTGATAACAGACCTTCACATGTGTCTGTTATGGTAAAAAACCAAAATAGGAGAATGTCAATATTTACCAGTGATTCATTTTTTTCTTTGATGTTGTGATGATAAAAAATCTCACACGTATGTATGTTATAGGAGAAGTCAACTTGCACCAGTGATTCAGTCCAGAGGTCTCTCCTGCACGTTATGTTCATAAGAAAAGATTAGAAGTGCATGGGGGGGGGGGGGTATGTTACTGTAAAAAACCGAAATTAGGAATGCCATTATTATCCAGTGATTAACCGGAAGTACTTACAGCAGATGCTCTCGTGATGTGACTGTAGATATTCAACCGCGAATATCGACATTTGCCAGGTTTCTTTCACACATAGTAACAAATATATTACTAAATGTATCTTCTTATAAGAGTATTAAGCTGCTTCACAGTTCTGTTCCAGTTGACTGTCTTTCGCCATTACTCTCATTGACGATCTTTATGCTTTCAAGTCCTTGAGGATATCATTTGGCCATTTCCTAGCTTCCTCCTCTTTCTCGATGTTTCATATCAGCCACTCTTTTTTTCGCCAAGTGTTACCACTCACTTGTCAGTATGTCTCTCGATGTTATTACTATAGGTTTCGAAAATAACTAACGACCAAGTGTTCTGGGTTAACACCTGAAAAGTGAAAACACCCCCGCTGCATACCTGTCGTCATTGTTCTGTATTTAGCAAAATATGATATTTCTCTTCTTGTTAAACAATGGGTGAATAAAAATCATAATAATCTTTCCCAGCAATTTTGTTATTAGTTAAATTTGGTTTGTGCACTGCCCGTGTTCCAATTTGTTATACTCTGTCGTACAGTACTATATACTGTTTTTAATATGTTCTGACCCAGTTGTGCATCAGCATTCAACTATATTAATTGAACTACATTGTTCAATGGTATTGTCGCACCTCGATAGTTGATTCATTGCGCACTAATCATTATAGGCCATGCCATGCACATAGATGTCTTCAATTAACGAAACTTGTCATATTTTCACTATAGGAGGGCTATGTGCTGGCTCCGTATCAATCTATTAGCTAAGTGAAACTTTTATACAATTTTTATTTGTGCACTTTTTAAAAGAGTCTTTAATTGCTCTACTTGAAAGAATACGACATACCTCTACTTACCAAATGAGCAATGAAAGGTCAACCACTTCTATTATGAGAACAAGCTGCATAACTTTAAATTCGTATAAAGTAAAAATGTGCTCCAAATCACGATCAGAGTAAAGCGCCTTGTCAATTTATTGAATCATATTATTTGAATTCATTTTCATATCACTTTACTTGACAGAATACTGCATGTCTCGATTTGCTGCCAAATGAGCAAGTCAAAGTCATGCAGTCTTTCTCAGAACTTCTAGAATCTTCACTACGGTTTATGTACTAGTTATCTGCTAAATTGACTTGCAGAGTGAAATTCTTCCTATTTGAATGTATCTTCACATTGCTAAAGCTTGGACTGAAAACGCCACTGCTCGTCTTGCTGACTAATGAGAAGTAGAAAGTCACTCTTCTTTTATGGAAACTTGTTATAACTTTTGTACGATTTATGCATTCGTTGTGTGCCCATTCTTTTCAAGAACGAAAATTCTGGCCGTCGGAAAGATTTTTCCTAGTTATTTGAAATAGGTACACTTTTTTTTACATAGTCAATGTGTTTATAGCTGGTTATTAATACGTATTGACATGATTGGTGACCGTGCAACTTTCCTTAAATACCAGTTTATATTTCGATGTATCTTTCAATTCATCTATATATATATAAAGATAACGCTCTCTGTATGTATGTTTGTAACTGATGGCTTGAAGCCCCCGCAGCACCTACAGACCTGAAACTTGGCACAAAAATTCGAACGTATCCCAGTAAAATGTATCTCGAACGCCGAATTCTAAATTTCGAATTAGTTGTTTTTAAATTAATTAGTCTCATTTATTGTGTATCCGGCATAACTGAGGGGGGTAAACTTTCTCCCACCCCCTAACATTATACATCGTTGGAAAAGGATTTTTTTTCTGAAAAAAGTTTTACCACGTTTCTCTCCGTTAATCAGAACAGGAGATAGTAATTACTCAAATTTAGTCAATTTTCAAGGCTTAACTTTATACGCAAAACTGAAACACTAGGTCCATTTTCCAGACTAACTGCTCTTTCGTCTCTGAAGTTATATATTGGTTTAAATTTGCGTATAGAGTTAAGCCTTGAAAAGGGACTAAATTTGAATTAATATTTCCTGTTACTTAACTTAATGTCTATTTGATTTATTTGGCGCATTGTGATTTAAACTTTAACATAAATTTTAGTGGAATTTAGAAGATTTTGTGGCACATTTTTTATCAAAACGAAAGACGTTATGGAGTTAAATTTTTGCACGAAAGCAGGACAAAGGGTTATTGTTATAAGCTGTTTAAATTTCCAGCTACCCTGGAAATTTGGAAAAATTACTATTTTAGCAGAGTAGTGGCAACTTGGAATAATTTACCGGAAGAGGCGGTAAGGAGCAAGGGAGTAGACAGTTTTAAGAGGGCCATTGATCTTCATTGGGGTCTATAATTTGACTAGGACCAGCCCATCAGTTGGGATCAGAGCATGTTGCTGGTCTTCGCATTAGTATTTGCATTTAAATTAAAGAATTTTGCAATTTTACTTTAGAAGGGTTGGAGTGAATTTAAATTTATTCAGTTGACTTCCTTTACATTTATTGCACGGGCATCGCTGTGCGGGTACTGCTAGTTTTTAATAAAATCACTCCTAAACTAAATTATTTGCAATATGTGTGTCATTGCATGACCGGCCATCAGTGCCCGACTATGAGTTTTGAGGATACAGGGCACGAACTTTTTTTGATGATCCCTCCTTCCTTCATAGCTTATACTGAATAGCGATGCAATAAAATATTTTTATACTTGCGTTTGACACAACCAGGCTAATTTTCTGAATATCTTATTATCTAATTTACAAGCTTACAAGTAGAAGCGATACATATAATGAATATACTTAATAATGTTCTCATGGTCAATCCCTATCAATATCAATCTTAATCACAAGGAAGAATCTTCACATTAAGATATTTATCAACTTTCCACTGATTATTTATAAATTTTGAAGAGTCGGTGATCGCTTATGGTTTTTATTGCAACCAGAAATGGCCTTTGCTCTTTTTTAAAAACCATCCTTTAAAGAAGCAAATGTACGTATGCATGTATGTTACTTCCTTGAGAACTTCTGGCTGTTATGAATTAAGCCAGGCAGGAACAAATTTAGAATTCTCCAAGAAGCTCAGTTGTCTTAGTATTATCAATATATTACATTATTATAACGAAGATATTAATTCCAGTGCAAGTTTTAAATTCAATAAAAATTTAATGAGTAAAACATAATTGCACAATTCAAATTTTGGTAGCAATAGAATGAGCAGTTTTTCTTTTTGATTTGATTGAGCTTGTTTGGAGTTTCTAAATATAATTTAAAGTGGATCTATAATTGTTTTAATACTAATTTGTGAGATTTTCCTCAATTCAAATCTTTTTCCCTTGCAAACTAGTAGCTCTCATTCTGTAATTATTATTGGCCACTTTTAAAACTTTTATTTTTACTTTAACCCTTTAAGCGGTTTGCCCGTACGGTGTACGTGCTACCCGAAATTGGCCTCATCTGGTTTGCCCGTACGGCGTACGGGCATCGATATTTTCAGATTTCCTTTTCTGATTTTCCCGAACTGTTCGGAAAATTGTAAACCTCAAAATTCACAGTAAGTGTGAGAGAAATTTTTGCATAATTTGTAAACCATTCATTACTGCATGCAGAATGTACTTGAAAAAAGCAAATATTTCGGGACTTTGTGACCAAAATTGTAAAATAAAAGATATTGTAAAAGCATTGAAAACGAAAAAACAAATTTAAAAATTCTTCATATTCTTATTCTGTTAAGTATGGTACTTAACTATATGTAATAAAAAATATGCCTTTTTTGGAAGCATTTCTGGTAAAATAATTGACCGCTTAAAGGGTTAAACTGTTTTAAAGGGGGAATCTGTTTTTTTCTAACCAATTACTCGAAGTCTAGGTTTGCAAATTCAGCATCAGACAAACTAGGAATGTACCTAGATTTACCCATTCTACACCAACTCCTGCTCCCCATATGTCACATTATACCAAAACGTCAGCAACAAATCTGTATTCATGGAACCAACCACAACGTAAGCTTTGGGCGTGTCCATCCACTGAATTTCTGCGCTATCCCAAAACGTAACATCATAACATGAGAGAACGGGACTGCATGATGACAAATCACTACAGCTGTTATGTTTGCCATAACCCTCCCCAGCATCTAGTTCCCCTCCTATAGCATAAACGAGACGTTTAACATCATATCCGCCGGCTTGTCTTGAATGTTCAGATTTGATGAACTGGCTCATCATGGCAATTGAAAAGTTTCTGCACAAGTTCTGACACGGAGGAGGGAAAAAGGTATCTTGGAAGACGATTTTTTTTTTGGTACTTCTTGTCAGTTGATGGTCTTGGGGGTTTTTGTTCACGCTTAATTTTGGTTGAATTGCTTATTCGTCATGCCTGCGTAACACAATTTGGCAGCTAATTGAGGGATATTTGGAAAAACACTTGGGCAGAAAAATGACTCTCGTACTGTTGGCTTGTTTGCGAAATGAGGATATTAACCTTGTTAGGGAAGAACTCTGATCTGAGTTAGGAGGAAATAAGTAAAAGCATAACCAAACTAGATTTCAACAGAGAAAAACTTTGAAAACATTGGGAAATTAAGCAAAGAAATAATATTTTAAACATACGGTAATTATATATGTGTCTTTCACAAGTGTAAAAAAAGTAATTAAATCGAAAATGAAACTGCATCCACCTTTCTTTTTCATAAGCCCTTACAAGGTAGTTTCATACCATATTTTATTGTAATCTTTTGATGCATGCAGCCAAGGGAATAAAATTTGAAATTTGGAAATTTTTTTAAAAATTACCGATTTTCGAAGTGAGATTACTCAAAAAGCCCATTTTTTTTAAATCTAAAAATGGGCTCAATTGAACTTCTATTAATAAGTGGATATACATCAAATTCAGTGTTTTTGATCAGAACATATTTTATGTTTTTTTAAAAATGACCTTGTCGCCTATTACGTGCATGAAAAATTAAAAATTTCTCTTGTAATTTCATTATTTGATCTTCGGGTATATTAATGCCTAAGAGTTACAATAATAGTGTACTTATCAGTAACAATTCATTTTTTTGGTCAAAAGTTTTGTTTTGTTTTCTTCAATCTTTATTCGAGAAATTTTGATTCTTTGCTTTATCTAAGTAACGATGAATGACTAAGTTAGGACACAAAATAAAGCAAAATAAACTAATATAAAAACAAAAAAGACAAGATATTATTGATAAGTACACTATTATTGTTTCTCTTAGGAATTAATATACCTGAATATCAATGAATGAAATTACAAGTAAAATTTTTCATTCTACATTCCCGCCATAGGCGATAAGGTCATTTTAAAAAATCATAAAACATGTTCTGATCAAAAACACGAACTTTGATGTATATCCATTCATTTAGCATTAAAAGAAGTTCAGTTGAGAATACTTTTAGATTAAAAAAATGGGCTTTTTGAGTAATCTCACTTCAAAAATCTCTAATTTTTAAAATTTTTAAAAATTTTAAATTTAATTCTCTTAGCTATATGCATCAAAGGTTAACAAGAAAATATAGTATGAAACTACCCTGTAAGGGCTTAGAACTGCCATCTTCGTTTACTAAAAAAAAAACTTTTTCTCATAGAGAAAAAAAACTCAAAATCGGTAAAAAGCGGCGGTAAGGTCATTTTCAAAAAATCATAAAAACATTTCGAGACAAAAACACGGGATTCGGTGTATACCAGCTGTAAAACATTAAAAGAAGTTCAATTGTGCCAATTTTTAGTTTTTTAAAAATGGCTTTTTTGAGTAATGTCATTTCAAAAATCGTTAATTTTTTTTATTTTTCAAAATTTCAAATTTTATTTCCTAGGCCGAATGCATCGAAGGATAACACCAAAAAATATTACGACAATACCATATAAGAGCTTTAAATTGGCATCTTTGTTTTCTAAAAAAAATCACAAAATCGGCAAAAATGCAATTTTTTCAGCAATTTTTTTTTCTTGATCAATAAACTGAATTAAATTTTTAAAAACGATGTCTAAATGAAAAGACTTATTTATGTGCAGAAAAAACAATTATTCAAAAAGGTTAAATGCTCTCGAAGCAGTATCGATTTCAAATCCAGTGCTTTCCTGGTTTTTCAAAATGGCCGATATTGTACCGAATTTCAATGGACTGTAACGGAAAAAATAAATTTTTCTCGCAAAATCCTTTTGAGATATTTTATACGTTCCTTAGTTGAAATTACTGCATTTTTTTAACAAAAAAATCGGTGATGGTCATGTGACACAACCTGACTCTTGAAATGAAATCCCTCCCCCCTCAAAAAAAAAAACATGTATTTTAGAAAGAAAGGACGGAGTGAGGGCAAATGACAGAGCTGACTTCAAAAAAAAAAAGACGTTTTCGTCTGTGGCATAAATTTCAACAGACGATACATGAATGAAAAGAGAAATACACCAAGTTTTTTTTTTTTTTAGTTGCAAATGTTTTGTGAGTCAGTCTTTGATTCAACGAAAAACGTCTTATCTGCAATCCAATTTTTTCCACATTCCATGTAATTTCTTTTTTTGCAGCAGAGACGAATATAAGAAAAAGGCTATGGGAGTGATCGCCCCCCGCCCTTGAGAAACTCTTCAACGGTACTTTTTCTGTATTGAAGCTCTAAGAACGCAATTTTATACGAGTTTCAATGAAGCCGGGGAAGAAGATTTGCGGCTCTCCTCCGAAAATGTTTCGGAATTGAAGTCCGAATATTTTGTCATCAATAGTTGTGAACCAGTATGCATGGTAAAAAGTAAGTAGGAAAAATCAATCTCCCTTGAAATATTTATAGATTCACCATTGTTTTGCAGAACTTCGAAAACACTGTCTACTCCCATAATGCAGTAAACAACAAAGAAACCTCGAGGACATATATGTGCAGCATTACAAATCACTAACAATATGATACTCCAAAATGTGAGGAACGAACTGGATTACAGGTTAGATGCTGCTGTGTCACAAAAGGCTCCAACATAGAGTTTTCGAAATTGGCCATTTGCATAGTGTGCTCACACATTGCACACTTCTGCTATTGAACTTCATTCGGAAGAAAAAAAACCTTGGCGTATTTCTCTATAAATTTATATATCACTAATTGTAGCATGCTGAGTAGTTTCTAAAATATGATTTTTTTGAAATAATGTCTATCATTTCTGCTCAACCTGTATCTTAAGCACAACTGCAAGTGATTTGAAGTGTTCCTAATAAACTTCTTATGAGGTCAGTTTGGGCACTTTTTTTAATCCTAACGTAAAAGATCGCAGGGTCTCCATTGCTTTTGGCCTATGTATTACTGTTTCGTTTTCGCGTGATCACTTATGCCTGACCTTGAGTAAACACCGATGTCGATTCTGATATCCTTCTCACAGGAATCGATAAGAAGTGACGTAATGAGGAATTAACGACATGGACAACCCATTGTCTACTGCCGGCTAAACAAAGAATGGAAAACGGAAAGCGTAAATTTCGGACACATGCAGTAGCCATTTGCGGATTTTTATTCCTCACTAAAGTTCTTAGGTGAGCTATAAAGTGAAAGATATTGATCATCCTGAGGCAAAAAATTTTTACGCGTAGGTGTGAAGTCTCGTTTAAAAGAAAAAATACTTTGAAGACACATAAACATTTTATGGTGTCAGCCATTTTTTTGTGGACAGGAAGTTATTATCGCCGACAATCCTGTTTTTACTACTGTTCAAAGTTTTGTTAATTTAGAGAAAAAAATTTATTGCTTATGAAAATTGAACAATATGGGGACAATGCTCTTCCGTGATAATATAAAAACGTAATAGAGCTGCAATAAATGACTGATACGGTCATTTTACGGTGTTGATATACTGGATACAATAGTTCAGCTAACAGCTATGTACTCAATAGACGTGTCGCAAATGTCTCTTCAAATCTTTAATTTTATTCTCAAGTCAGATTGTTATTGTGTGGTTTGTTTTGTTGAAACGAAAAACCAATATTTTTCCACAATGGGGTATGAAACAATTTTCGTTCTTTTTCTTTGAATCTAAGTTAACAGACGGAAAAACTTTAGAAGCCAAAGTTTTTTAGGGAAATGAAGTTAATTAATATCCATGGTTACAATCAAGGCCATATTTAAGGGGTGGGTTTTCAGGGTTCAAACCCCCATCGAAATTTTTCAAAACTATTACATAAATGCTTTTCATAGTTTCTCACTGAACAAATTATTGCTATTTTATTTTAATTTTCTTATTTACTTTGAAACTGCATTTGAAATTAAGTGTTTTTTCCGCGGTATTTATATTTTTATTGTAGTTTTTGCAAGCATATCTTAATAATACACTTTTTTCTTCAAATTTTTATAATACCACTAAAAAAAACTCCAAAATTCTTCAAACTTGTAAGTACCGAACTCTATATTGAACGCATCTTATAAGTGCCCCCCCCCCTCCCCGTGAGATAGAAATTTTAAAAGTACTCCTTCGAACGTGCGTATATGAGTAAACTCGTCTATCCAGATTTTTTTTTTTCTTCATTTGAAAAGATAAGTCTTCTTTTTTACATTTTCCTTGTTAATACCCTTTTACTATCTATGGTATCAAAAATCAACAAAATATAGAGCATGATATCAAATTTTACTGACTATAGATTTCACGAGAAATAGGTTTGGTAAAACCCTCCCCGATACTAAGGTCTGATTACGGCCCTGGTTGTTTTCTTCATTGAAAAGATAAGTCTTCTCTTTTACATTTTTTCATATTAATACCCTTTTAATATCTATGGTAGCAAAAATCAACAGAATATAGAACATGAAATCAAATTTTATTGACTCTATAGATTTCACGAGAAATAGGTTTGGTAAAACCTTCCCCGATACTAAGGTTTGGTTACGGCCCTGGTTTTTTTCTTCATTGAAAAGATAAGTCTTCTCTTTTACATTTTTTCATATTAATACCCTTTTACTATCTATGGTATCAAAAATCAACAGAATATAGAGCATGATATCAAATTTTACTGACTATAGATTTCACGAGAAATAGGTTTGGTAAAACCCTCCCCGATACTAAGGTCTGATTACGGCCCTGGTTTTTTCTTCATTGAAAAGATAAGTCTTCTCGTTTACATTTTTCCATATTAATACCCTTTTAATATCTATGGTAACAAAAATCAACAGAATATAGAACATGAAATCAAATTTTATTGACTCTATAGATTTCACTAGAAATAGGTTTGGTAAAACCCTCCCCGATACTAAGGTCTATGGTTACGGCCCTGGTTACAATAACTACCTTATTTTGTATGAACAAGTTTTCTCACATTTTGCTTCATTTTTCTTCATTAGTGAGAGCAAAGTGCTGCCAGTAATACTATATTTTAATGATCAAATTAATCTATGCAGACATAAAATTTAAGATTAACTGCCTTAATCACAGCTGAGATGGAAAAATTTATCTTAATGTGCATCTGAAACAATTTTCGAGGATCATCTCTCTTATTTAGGAAGACAGAGGGCATTTCTGATCTTTTTGTGTCAGTTAATTCTGTTACATTCAAGATGAGGAGCCTGATGCCATTACATGTCTTATTGTGAGAATGTAGTCATACAATATATTCTGCATGACTTGTTGTTGAAGAAACGATGTCACATGTCGATTTTCTTTAACTCAACAGTATGATTTTTAAATGCTCTAATTAGCGAAATTAATTCCAATAATAATTTCTAACACAATAAATTCATGATCAAGCTAAAAACTGATCACTAAAACTGATTATCATAGTTAAGTTTCACATCATTATTTGTGCTGCAAGGATTTTACAATATTCCAACAAAGTAGAATTTTACGTAAGTGTCAACAATTTTCTAAGCTTCATTTGATCTTTTATCATGTTATATACAAAACGCTTAATGAGAAATTTGATTCAGGTCATTTTAAACGTTGATAGTGTACTAACTTCTGTGAAAATAATTTATTTTCTTCCAACTAGACCCCCCATTTTAAACTAAAAGCACATATTTCTCAATTTCAGATTAAAGTACCATTTATCTCACTCAATAGAATAACTGTGATTTAAGCCAGAGAACTAATTTTATAATTTTGCTAAAAAAAATCATCAAAGTTGTGGGTAAAGTTCTAAAAGTTAATCATTTCCTGACGGCAGAAGATAAAGAATTTGCGCCTCATCAATTGTGGAAACAAAAGTTCAATTTATTCCAAAAAGGAAACTCTTGACTGATGAAAATCCCGGCAGAGGTCGCTGTTAGGATTCGAAAGGAGAATAGGGTCAGGTGATGTTCGAACCAAAACTGGGGAAAATGAGACAGCAGATAAATAAAAGCTGAATACTAAGAAATAAAATATCGGGAACATTCCCCGTAAATTTTCTTCAACGTTTACTCGGCGGAAGAATCCCCTCCTAGCTATTTTCGTTCTCTTTCACCCCTTTAGTTTCTTTTTCTTTTCTTAAACTCGAAGATTAATCATTGATTTTCCGAACTTTTCCAACTGTAACTGTGCCCAAGTCAATAGAATGATTTGAATATTAAGATAAAGCCTTTTATACTTGCCAGCTCAGCTTGAGTTTCTTTGAAAAATTCGAGGTTTTAGAATAGCCCGCGTTCTAAAGCGGGTTTGATTCAGATATTGAACAAAAAGATGGAAATAGTGGCAGAAGCGAAGACATGAAAAATCTTACCTAAATAAACGAGGTAAAGTTTAGAGGCATTTTATTTGTTATCAAGTAAGAAGCTAAAGAAGGGAGGGCACAGGATTACTTTTGTGAAACTTCGCTCAAGCTATTTTAATTTAGAGAAGTTTTTTCTAATGCTTTGAACGCGCATTAGCATAAAGATTTTGATTTCGGGAATGAAATATGCAGTTTGAAAAAAAAAAAAAAAAGGTTCATTATATACCGAAGTACTACCCGGAGAACATTTGCACAACTTGAACAAATCCTTTAGATGAAAATACAGTCCAGTCTGGATGACTCGAAATCCCTTGGGACCGATTAAAAGCTTCGAGTTACTGGTAGCTCAAGTTATAGGAAGTTCCCAGTCATCTCCAGAATTTAGAACCCCATGAAAATTTCGAGATCAAAGAATATTTGAGCTAAGAGGCTTCTAGTTATCGATACTCGATTATGTGTTTATTGTGCTTTATGCTGAAGATAACGAATCTGTAATTAAATTTAATTTACCACAAACTATTTTCCCGAAAAGTCATGTTTTTTTTTTTTTTTGATAAAATTGCTGCGACATTCAAACTATGACTCCCAAGGTTAAAAAAATCCTGCCGAAAACTCATTATTTTACATTTGTGAATCTGCAACGTGTCTTTCCTCCATTATTGTGCATTAAACTCAGTTTGATGCAAATACAGTGGACTCTCTCTAGCTGAAAATTTCTTCTAATGCGAACACAGAGATATTCCTTACTAGAGGAACATATTTTACGGTCCAGGTGAAACTCCATTAATTTTGCATGGAATGACCTCCTTGTACTCTGAACACCCCAAAATGTGAACACCCCAACTTACCGAACGTTATTTTTTTTATCCCAGTTTAATTATTACTCCGCAATTAACTCAACATTTTCATAATTAGAACTCGGGAATTCCTATGAATCAAATTGAAAATCTTGAAATACATTCCCGATTTCATCACAGCAACTAAAGGGCATTAAAGGTAAAATGAAAAGATAATGACATTTTATATTCTTTTGCAGAGACTTCTCTATCACATAAAATCATTGAGCTGAATATTATGAGACTGAAGTTTTTGCCACAGATCTATTCTTCAATAATCCAACCGTTCTGTAAGAGAGTGTTCAAGTCCTTTGCAGTACGATTAACTTCAAGCAAATTATGTGGCTGAGATTCACATGGAAACCTTTCTAGTTAAACAGTTGTATGAAAACATGTACGATACCTGAGAATGTACACAATGCAAAAACAGATTAAAATTATTCATTTTTTGAAGTATTGTACCGATAGCTTTCTTGCAATATTTTATTGTTGTGAAGCCATGAAAAACTTTGGGCACAGGACATTTCCGCCGCAACGTAGGACATTTTCGCCGCAAAATTTATCTCTGTCATCCACCTCATGAGACATTTCCGCCGCGTCTCTCCCCGCCGTTTCTGTGCGACAGGACAAATCCGCCGATTGAGCTGGTAGAGTGTAATATTTGGCAAAGTAAAATTGGCGAAGTTTAAATTGATTTACACTGCATTGTGTGTGTGTTTTTTTTTTTTTTTGACTTCTTTGCGATTTTCCCCCTAATATAAGTAGTCCGGGAATAAATTCCGCTTTTTTGATTAGGTCTTTGTCGCCAAATGAAGATGTGTCGCCAAGAATGAAAATTTAAAACCAGTAACCCCTTTCTCACCCTTGGAAATGGCGCGGCGGATTTGTCCTGTGCCAGTCAGAGGGGGAATAGGAGTCGCGGCGGAAATGTCCCATGCGGAAAAAAGGGGGATAAAATTTGCGGCGGATATGTCCTGTTCCGAAAACTTTATTAAATTTTAAAAAAAAGAAAAGAAAATGAAATATTGAATGAAAGGTTTTAAAGAGCTGAGTTAGACACTGAACTAGCTACCAATGTAAAATTCAGCATCTCGATTTGCGAGAGCTAAATTTAGCCCATAATTTCGGTCTTCCTATATAAGGAACTCCCCTGTAATTTGATAACTTCTGATCGGTCCCACGAATGTGAAACCATTTTTAATAATTCTTGCCTGCTAAAAATTAGTAATACTAAATAGAATCTAATCTCTTTTATATGGAAAAAATAAGATAATATACTGAATGCCAGGTAATTGAATCAGTGGTTAATTAAATCAACTGTTTTAATGAATAAAATCGATGAACAACAGAACAATAATCAGATTGATTGAATTAGCCGCTTTATTGGATAAGCCACTTTATTGAATCAAAACTGTTTAGAACAAACGTGATTCATATAAGCGGCTGACACGAGAGAATGATATATTTAAGACACATTTATTTCCTTTTAAGTCAATGAAGACAATGAGTTATCTAGAAACTTTTGATTTCCAGAGCGGGAGCGTTGGAATTCCGCAAGCTAGTGGAATAAGAAAGCCAATACTTTAAATCTATCATGTCACATGGAATAGATATGGGTTTTAATTTGCGAGTGTAATTTTTTTTCATCCAAATAAAGTGCCATTTAGTTGTTTCCCTAGAGTACTGGTTTATTCTTTATTCACCTCTCAGATTTCATTCAACGTACAAGTGGGCTCACAAAAAACTGAAAAATAAAATCTTGAATTAGGTAAAAGCAGTTTTTACTTACTTCTTTTACTTTTCAAGTTACCTTGACCTTAGTTACCCAATCCAGGCAGCTTGAGAAAAATCGTAAAAAAAGTATTCTATGGGGAAAAAGAGATTAAAATATTTTTTTTTCATTAAATTTAGATAAGAAATGTTTTGAACAAGAGGATTCTTGTTTTTAAATACAAACTTCAGAAGCAAATCAAACATTTTTCGATACTTATCCGTTAGCCGGGAGCAAGCAAAGAACCAAAAGCTGCCAATGTCGCCAAGCGCAGCGAATGACAAATTTGTCAACGTAAAAAAAAGTACACTCAACGATAAACAAATATGGTTGTGTGAAATTTGGCGGAATTCTACATTGTTTAGCAATACATTTGGCGATTTTTCTCTTGCTTCCGGCTAACGGGTAAGTACCAATTTTTCTTAACAATTTTTTCAGAAGTTTCCGCAACATAAATATGGATTAAAAAATATAAGCAGTTATGTTTCAAAATTAAAAAAAAAAAAAATCCTCCCACCAATCTCTCAATTTCATTTATAAATGTCTACTGGTCGTTTAATTCGCGTTTTGTAGTGCTAGAGGTGAAACGGATCTAATGTACAACTGTCATCATTTTTTTTCTTAAATTGTGAATCAGTGTTAAGTAAATATACTTCCATGCAATCTTCTCTTACATTTCGGATTGTGATTTTGAAGGTGTTCGTCAGAATATTTTATGGGTGTTTATGCATAAAGCAACATTGTAACTGTGGGGTTTTGCTTAAAATAATAGTTAAAAGAGCAAAAGAGCTTGAAAATACAACAAATTTACCAAAACTAGTTGCATTCAAAATCAGAAAATTAACATTTTTTGTATGCATTTTAGTTGATGCTATGAACATAGTATGCTATGAACATAAAGTACATAGTGCAAGGTACTCTAAACAAGAAATACATTGCAGAAGGAGCTTTGATTATGTAGTACGCGGCAGAAGGTACTCTGAACATGAACTGCCTAATACAAGATACTGTTATCATGAAATAAGCTGCAGAAAGTACTTTTAACATGAAATGCTTAGTACAAGGTACTCTGAATTAGATACATTGCAGAAAGTATTCTGAAAAAGATTTAAATATTTAAACTCTCCCAGATCATGAAGTATGTCTTCTGAGACAATTTGAGCATCAAGTAGAAAACATTCTGAGTGGGAAGAACAGGTGATAATAGAAGAATAGGTATATACCCTTCAGTTGATTTTGCTTTCTAGATAAAATGTAATCCAAATTACGACGATCAAAATTAATGTTTTCAATTTTCCTTTCAGCTACAAATAACGATATATTGTGGGGGGGGGGGGAGTCGAGGGGGAGTTGAAAATCACTTTCCACTCCCCACCCTCCAAAATGAGGTTTAATATTCTGTAATGGATTACTGAACCAGCATCACCCTCATATTGGAACGATTTGTCGAAGAACGTCAAGGAACGAGGTCTAAATTGTGTCGCATTTGTCTTTGTCATCGACAGGGGGATGAGATGATTATATGGGTGGTCGGAATCTCTGACCATGGGTGCTCATGGAATGTTTTTGTGGTATTGCGATGGGGGAGAACTTGATAGATTTATTCTTTGTGTTGAGGGCACGTTTGGATTGGGGACGTGTTTTTTGTTAAACTGCTCTGGAGGAAAATCGGTTGATTGAACAGACCAAAGATTTGTCCAACAAAAACTTTTCAATGTCCTTTAAAACTTGTTATTTCGTTCTGTCATTGACATCTCAGGTTTTGTCACCCAATTGGTTACGATTTGGTTTCAATTAAATGAACTGAGCAACATCTGTGTTTACTTCGATACTGCATAAAAATTTAATATCAAATAAAAGGAAATTGAATTGCTGTTATATTTTGAAAAATACATACTTCTAGAAAAATTAATGCGATTTTAAAGATTTGGTGCAAATTTTTATTGCATCTCATGGTCATTATGTAGAAAGGAAGCACTAACATGAAACAAGCATGGTTTGAACATATAATAATCAATTTATGAGGGAAAAAAAGGTCACAGCATTTAGTTGTAATTAGAAGCTTGTAGCCTGTGGATTTACTTCTGATTTTCCCACTCACTTTGCCAATTTTCTAACTACAGTAGATCTTCGACTAATCGGAATAACTAGGATTGAAGCAGATTCGGTAAATTGAAAATTTCGGTTAAAAGAGAAATTTAAAAATGGCAGCTTAGAGGCAGCAGGAAAATTGAGTCTGGATTTAAACATGAGCCCATTAATAAATAACTGCTAAATGTAACCATTTATAACACTGAAAACGAAAAACAAAAAATCCATCCAATAAATGTTATACAAGTCAGAAATACAACGTACATTTAATACAATATAAAATAGTAAACTTATTGTATTATGAAATAATGCAATAAATTTTGTTTCGTTTATAAATCTTAAATATAAATATGCAGTAATAAAAAAGGAGTACTTGCACATCTTGAAAAAAAAAAAGAAAACCTCTGGATACAGCACTTTGAGTTACGAAAATCAAGAGTAACTCACAAAAATAGGTGCCGAAAATTTCTGAACTCTCAATGCTCACTCTAAAGCCGATTTATCAACACCGAACATGATTAAAAGCGTTTTGAACACCATTCTATGCAATTAAATTTCAAATCGGTAGTTAAAAATAACGTAAAATTAACTGAGGACGCAGCATCCCTCAAATGCGCCAGCCTCCAAACTCATCTTCTATTTCCGTCCATCGAGTGTGATGAAGAAATCCGCTCCGCCGCGAAGCTTATGAATAATCATTTCTGGGTGTCGGCAGGCTTTTGAAGCCTAATAACTCTGGGCCGTGGGGACCACAAATTTCTTTCGCGTCCGTGAGCAACCGTAGCAGATTTTCTGTGACTTCCCTTTGCGCCTTCTCCGAAAAGACCATGTAACCGTGATTAGTGTAATTAGAAATGACGCCTTCGCGGCTGAGATTATTTGCAAACATACGAGACGATTTAGGCGACATGTCCGCGTTGACATTTTTGTCCACAAGTTTGTAGGGATTACCGTAATATTTATATTTAATATATATTTTTACATTTAAACTCTCCCCATGCATTGTTCTTTCCATTTCTTGCTTGGATCGAAACATGTATGCCTCTTTTAAAAATGTTACCTACTTGTGCTTTTAAGACGTTGTTTTTTACTTTTATTCATATCGTAAAATAGTCTCTAATACAAGTAAAAAGATGAGAAACAGATTGAATATAATCACTAAAGTGGTTAGACTTTTCGCCTGAAGAATGCTCATAAGTCATAATTTTCTCGGCTGGGGGGGGGGGGGGGGGGGTAATAGCAAGCCAAGATTTTCACTTAATAGTTTAGTCAAAGAAAACCAGGATTTTCTCTTAGGGCTGTACGGTTATAAGAAATACATATAATAACCACCTGGGTGGGGGAAGTCATTGCAATAAGCAAATAAATAAAAAATAAAATAAAATAAAACAACCCTCTTCTTAATGGGTGGTCATAAATCAATAATTTTTTCCCAGCAAGGCGGGTTTAGTCAAAAAAACCCAGAATTATCTTTAAAAATCATCTATAGAAATAAAATAATTAAAACAGATTGACTATGACCAACTAACGAGGTTAGTTGGTCATAGTCAATCTGTCCATAAGGGACACTTTGGCAATGAACGAGCCGACTTTTTGGCTAAAACTGCAGCAATGAACCCAGCACATTCATTAGTATTTATAATTCCTCTACCAAAATCTTTCCTCAAACATCACCTTTGGTCAAATCTTCTTCAAAATTGGCAGGAAATCTGGGACACTGCAGAAACCGGTCGGAGAGTTCACGAAATCCTACCAAAAGTCAAGCTAAAATCACGATGCAAACATCCTATGGAAGTACAATTTCTCAGTGCACATGGTCCATTTCCTTCATATCTGCACAGATTCAAACTAATAAGCTCACCATTATGTGTTTGCAGCCAACTTGGAACTCCTGAACATTACGTATTCAATTGTCCGTTAACTAGCTCTTTCCACTGCACATATAATTCCAACCTTCCTATATCCAAAAATCTAGCTCATATTCTACATCATCCAGCTACTCGCAAGAATCTTCATAAAATAATGTTTTTACTCAGCACTCACATAGAAGACTTCAAATATCCAGCCTAAAAACTTTAAATATTATATTATTGCCTTTTTCTGTATATATCAAAATTGTTTTTCCTTTTTATTATTACTTTTTTTTCCATGTAATTTGTACATTATTTTATGTAAATTTATTTCCAGTTATAATGTACGGTACCTAGCGGGCGCTTGTTCGCTCGTTAGTTTTTTTTTTTTTTCCTCCCAGCCACCAGATCCGGTTAAACCCTCATCAGGGTAGGTACGGTGGTGACTGGTGGGGTTTAAATAAAATAAATAACTAACGAGGTTAAACTTTTCTACTGAGAAAGAATCATAACAAGTTTTAATATTTCCCTAAGGGCTAGGTGGGTCAAATCAAAGTCCGAATTTCCTCCAAGGAAGATGAGTTTGGTCAAAGAAAACCAAAATTTTCTTTTAGGGAATAAGGGTTATAACAAACCATAATTTCCTCCACATGACTGGGTTATGAAAAATCATGTTTTTCCCCTGGTCGGTTGGTTATAACAAACCAGAACTTTTTTCGGTGGATTCGTCATAACATAAGAATTTGGCGATGGGGCATGACTTTTTAGTTCGTAAACAGCACATGCCGCTCCTTTAAGGGGTCAGGGAGTCAATCCTCCCTCCCCCTGACTTTGAGAAATCAATGTATTTTCATATAAGAAAATTGGGGGAAAGACTAAGAAGAAAACTTTTTGGGTTAAATTAAATTTTCAAAGTGATGTCTCTTTAGTTTTTTTGTGCTAATTTGTTCCCGTTTTCTTTTCCTTTATATTTTTTATCTTACTGCAGCTTGAAGTAACATCAGAGATAGGCAACTACTTAGCGCTCGACATCACCAAGTTTTTATCGCCAAAGGGTTTTTTGTCAATTTGGGGATGTATCGCCAAAGTCACGACAAATTTGCGCTAGAAATGAGATTCCGCCGAATTTGCCGATTTCCATCTCTAAAAAAGTCTTTTCTGCGTTTATCTTAAAGCATTTTAAATATTTTTTAATTCCCTTTATGGTACTATTATATTGTGTTTTTGTTCCATTTAACCCTTCTATTCAGGTTTTTTTTTTTTTTTTTTTTGCCTGCAATTTCAGATGTCAGACACCAATAAAAAGCTTAAATTGCTTTACATTTCAAGGTCCGTTTTCTATACTTACCGAACGTAAAAGCGCCCATTTTCTTGAGTATTCAAAAAACTACGATTCTATGATTAGCGTGCAAAAATATAGACTGGCGTCCACATCAGATCTTTTTAGGACTTGGTCGAAAGAGCAATGAGCGGATACAAGGCAGGAGCAATTGTCCTTCCTTTGAGGGACTCTACGAGCAATTTTTCAAAATTGAAGTCTTAAACATCATTTTTAGACGACCTTGGATGAATTTAAGGGGCGTTAATGTTTCGGACTTGAACTACACTGCTCAAAACAATAAAAGGATATTGTAAGTTTCCTATACAAAATGGGTTTAAACATTTTTTAATAATTTTTTTTGCATAAAAGGGAAGAAGAGAGTTACAAATGTAAATTTTGCTCATTTCCAAACTTCATAGTATGCAAATTTTGAGTTTGACGTCGAAAACGACTCTTTAGCGGCAGCAAATGAAATTTCACTCTCACTTTACTATAAGATAAGGCAGAAAAGAATTATCTACGTTCTGTAAGAGCATTGTTCCAATGAGTACCACGTCTCAACGAAGACATTTGACCAATTCAGAAGCTTCTAGAGTTGTTGGCAGACTCGAGGAAGGCCAAATACAAGCCGAGGTAGCGGAAGCCATTGGAGTTTCTCAAAGTGTAGTTTCCAGGGTCTGGAACCGTTTTCTAGAGACTGAAAGAGCTGACCATAGATCAGGACAAGGACGTAGACCGGCTACAACGCCCAATGAAGACCGCTATTTAGCTTTAACGGCTCGGAGGCACCGAAATAGGAGTGCCACTCAGCTGCAATGACCACTTTGTTTGGATTCTGGCACCCGTGTTTCAACACAAATTGTCCGAAATCGACTCCACGCTTTTGACTTGTATGCCCGTCGACCAATCGCGTGTGTCAGACTAAGTACAAGTCATCGTCGTGCCCGTAGAGAGTGGGTAACGGAGCACGTTAGTTGGGGAAGAAATGAGTGGCGCAATATCCTGTTCTCTGATGAGTCCCGTTTTACCCTTCATCCTGATAATAGGCGGGTTTTTATCTGGAGGGAACGTGGCACAAGAAATAATCAAGCATTTGTGCTCAAAAATGTCAGAATTGGTAGTGGAGGTGGGATGGTATACGCCGGCATTTCCATTGATGTTTGAACCGACCTCCATATCTTCCGAAATGGAACTCTTGACTGGTCAACAATACAGGGATGAGATCCTCACACCTATCATGATCCTCACACCTATCATCGTCCCTTACGCTGCAGCAATTGGAGATGACTTCATTTTAATTGACGACAATTGCAAGCCACATCGTGCTAACTTGGTGAGCGATTTTCTTTTTGAAGAAGGAATCGCACGTATAGAATGGCCAGCGTGTTCTCCGGATATGAACTCAATAGAGCATGTTTGGGACATCCTAGGAAGACGAGTGGCTGAACGACTATCGCCTCCAAAAACTCTCCAGGCACTCGAAAGAGCTCTTCAGGAGAAGTGGGGCAGAATACCCCAGTCCCTCATTAATACCCTCATCGAGTCCATGCCTCAGAGGTGTTTAACACTGCTAGCTGTCCGGAGAAACCATACCCCCTACTAAAAGTGGTTTTCTTCAAAGGAAACTTTTTTTTAAATTTATTTTTCTCATTTTCAGAAAGTGCGTTTTTTTTTTCCTTTTTTTCCCTTTTGTACCCAAAAGCTGAATAAAAAGCATTTTTTCTGCTAAACTAATGTCATTTTTATCTCTTATAGCTTACTACGTGTAGTCGATAATGTATCAATCAACCAAAGTAGGCTTTAAGTGCAAAATCAAACCAAAATCTCAATATCCTTTAATTATTTTGAGCAGTGTATTAAAAACGCAATTGCAGGCTATGTTTGATGACATGAGGAGACGGATTAAAGGTTTGAGAACTCTTCCACAGTATGTTTCGAAATTTGAAGTTATGAAAACGCAATTCACCCCTCCTCTAAAGAGTTCCTGCACGCTGCCCGTAGCTACTTTTTGCTATTAATACTGTTGTTGTAGTGGATGATGATGTAAAAAACAACGTGCTTAACCCTCGTGGGTTCCTTGGGGTCATATGCGACTCCAATGCAGTTTCTGTTTAATATATCTTGTTAATCAACCAGTTGTTTTTAATGGCATTTTGTGGCTTTTATTCTTCTAGTTTTCTATTCAAAATAATGCTATAATTGTGTTTTATTTTTCTCGAATTGCATTTTTTGCACAAAAGACACTTGAGGTCACTTCCCCCAGAATGCCAAAAAAAAGAGGACGTTGCAACTTTTGTCCAAGAGAACTGGACAGAAAATGCATCGAAAAATGTCATAAGTGTTTGAAATTCACTTGCAAAAATCATGTTTTTTTCAGGTCTGTAACAGTTGTAAATAAATCTACAGTTATTGTAAGTTTTGCTCTAAAATTTTAATTTTTAATGCATAAACTAAATTTTACTTTGATTGTGTCTTTTTATTTTTATTTTTTTAGCATTAAAAAGTGTGTGAACTTAAATAATGCATGTAACATTCAATAACCATAATAAATTAATTAAAGGAAGCATTGGGGTCGTTTATGACCCCAAGGGTTTTGAGTGTAACTGAAATGGGAGGGACCCACGAGGATTAAAGTAACGATAAAGTAGAGCTCTAATTTCATTCAATTTAAAGCAAAGCATTGGTTCGTGGCCAAACATGTCATTCTACATCTTTATCAGAAACTTTCAGAGTTTATTTTCGTACTACAATCATCACCACCAGGTGTTTCTTTGAACCTAAAAAAAATGAAAAAGTAAAGACGGGAAAAATAAAAAATAAGTTAGTCTCTAATGAAGTTGTTTGCACGCGGCGAACACGCCGCAAAGCACGACGACGCTTGATATTATGAATATTTTAATGCACGCTGAGACTCCAACACATTTTTTCCTTTTTTTTTTTGTTGAATCATTGCCGCCTTATTATAAAGGAGCGGAAGAAGTAATTATTTTCGCAGCGCAACTGTGATGTTATTAGAACACTTTTAGCGGCTTATGCAAACAGAAAATGATACTCTTCCCACTCGTGGTGTTACAGTTTTTAGTCGCACTTAGCATTTTCATGGTGAATTTAAACCTACGTTTTTCTTTCTTTCTTCAGTTTTTCTGAAATAGCTCTTAGTTCTTATTATACTTGCCCCGTTTTGTGTTTTGAGGGCAAGTTTTTTGTCTGATGCCAAAAGTAAAAACGGATAATAGCAATAGTAAAATAAATTGTTAGCAAAGTTAAACTAACTTAATGATTGATCTTAAGGGGTCTAAGGTGTCTTAAAATGTTAACACAGCAAATATCCATTAGTTAAAAGATTGTGATTAAATTTTTATACAAGCTATGACAAAAACTTTAGTTTTAAGTGAAAGTTGAGAATCCCAGAAATAATACAATGTATAACATACCATTAAACAGAGCAATTTTGTTATAGGGAAAAAAAAAAAATTGACGGGGAAAAATCCCGATTATGGCGTTTTCACAAAAAAAAAACCCCTTATAATATTATACACTTTGACTCTCCGCTATATTATTTACTGCTATTTAATTCCTGTTACCAATCAAGAGCATTGCAAAATGCGTGAAGTTTTCCGCTGATATGCTTGCTCTTCAATATTGTTCCATTCTCAGTGCGATGATCAGTATTTCTTTAATGTATTCTTTCGTCCCATTGAATGGATGTTCCAACCATTCCATTAACCCTTTTTCAGAGAATTTATCATTTTACCTTGCAGCTACATTAAAAAATTACGCTCAAATAAAAAAAAACCATGCAATACTAATCATGGGTGAAATCAACAAGCCTCAAAACTTGACTATCACCAATTTAAAAAAAAATATATAGGGTTGAATACGTCTATAAAGTGATACAAAAAATGATTTTTAAAATTTTTTTCAGCTGTTAGTTTTTTGTGGGGGACCCCCTAAAAAACTCGGAAAATGGCAAAAAGTCGAATTTTGGTACATACAAAGATTTAATTTTCTCAGCTTCTATTGCAGCTAAAGTCTTTTATTATATGTCATTTTAAGGCAGGGATTCAAGTGAAACAGTCGATCGCACATTACAATCGCTACTGGAAATGAATTACATTAGAACGTTTCTTGTTAAAAACATCGTGACATCAGCGTGACGTTTGCCTATGAAAAACGAGCTATATAAAACGTCACAGCCTACTTGGCGAATAAGAGGAGATCGCTGAGTGCTTGTGAGCTCTTATTGGCTCCACCCGTAGTGACGTCATGCCAAGTTAAGTTGATGATAATGTAATTCACTTCCAGTAGCGATTGCAATTCGAAGCGATCGCAGTGCTGTTTCACTTGAATCCCTGCCTAAAGCACTTTAAGCAAGCTTTCATCTATCTATATATAAAAATGAATGTTGGTATATGTGTGTGTGTGTGTGTGTGTTCCCTAAGATTTCAGAAACTACCCGGAAGATTCGGCTGAAATTTTCACCGTTTGTTCATTTTGGTACTGGGAAGGTTTAGAGACCAGTTTCAACAAAAGCCGATGGGTAGTTATTTTTTTTATTTCAATTTTAGATCTGATTCTGTCTTTGTAATTTCAATTTAAAACTCCATTTTCGAAGGCTTTCATCAATCCAATCGAGTATTTAGTGTATCAACTCAACTCTCTAGCAGATAGTTGGAATTGCTTGCTACCGTAAATTTGGCGATCTTTTAAATCACGCCAAGAGCCCTCAATAATGGAAGTTTTCCCAATAACTATCTCAAGTATAAAGGATAAAAAATGTATTTGATTAACAGATTAATCTTTTTAGCCTACTTTCCCGTTAAAAATAAAAGAAAGACGACAAAAGTATTAAAAGTAGCTTAATGCATCTAAAAAATATCGCCAAGTCCAAAAAATATCGCCAAGTTAAAAAAATATCGCCAAGTCCAAAAAATATCGCCAAGTTAAAAAAATAAAAAGGTAAAATGAATATCGAAAAATTAAAAATTTGAAAGTAGGGTATTGAGATGGGGAATTTGTGTGTCGGTCGGTCGGTCGGTCTGTCTGTCCCCCCCTAATAACTTTTGAATGAACATTCCGATTTGGACAAATTTTTTTTTGTTGGAAAGATCTCGGCGAGTACTGCTCATTCCCATATTTGATTTTTTGATTTGAACAATTTTTGGTTCAACTTTGAGCCGTTCAAAAAACCGGTCCCGCGATACTAATTTTTTAATGAACAATCCGATTTGAACAAACTTTTTTTTGTTGGAAAGAACTTTTCAAGGGTACTTCATTCCCGTATTTACATTTCCGATTTGAACAATTTTTCGTTCAACATTGAACCGCTCAATCAAGCTGTCACCCCTAGTAACTTTTGAATGAACAGTCCGATTTAAACAAACTTTTTTTTGTTTGAAGCATCTCGGCAAGGATACTTTATTACCGTATTTAAATTTTCAATTTGAACACTTTTGGTTCAACATTGAACTGTTTAAGCAACCTTTCTCCACCTAATAACTTTTGAGTGAACCGTCCGAATGGAATAAATTTTTTTTTGTTCGAAAGATCTCAGCGAGTGCAGCTCATTCCCATATTTGATTTTTCGATTTGGACAATTTTTGGTTCAACTTTGAACCGTTCAAACAACCGGTCCCGCGATGCTAACTTTTGAGTGAACAATCCGATTTGAACAAACTTTTTTTTGTTCGAAAGATCTTTTCAATGATACTTCATTCCCGTATCTACATTTTCGATTTGAACAATTTTTCGTTCAACATTGAACCGCTCAATCAAGCTGTCACCCCTGATATCTTTTGAGTGAACAGTCCGATTTAAATAAACTTTTTTTTGTTCGATGGATCTCAGCAAGGATACTTCATTACCGTATTTAAATTTTCAATTTGAACACGTTTTCGTTCAACATTGAACCGTTCAAGGAACCTTTCCCCTCCTAATAACTTTTGAGTGAACTGTCCGAATGGAATAAACTTTTTTTTTGTTTGAAAGATCTCGGAGAGGCTTTCCCATACATGCCCATATTTCGCTTTTTGATTTGAACCATTTTTCGTTCAATATTGAACCATTCAGAAAAAAAATTAACATTAGCGTCTACGGGGAATTTAAGTTGAATGTTGATCCTGAACTTAAAGTCGGATTTCCTTCAAACTAACTTTGTAACAAAATGGTTTTGATAAATAATGTTTGTAACGTACTTTTCTGAGTAATCTTCTGTGAGGACTCTGATTCCGACTCCGACTCCGCAAACATGGCGGAAATGCAGAAAAAAAATTACTGACTGGGCAGACGATTTTTTGTTTATTTATAAATTTGTTTTATGTTATTTATTTATTATTTTTTTTTTTTTTGGCAGACGATGTTTTTTTTGTAACAAAAATTTTTCATTCACGAGAACATTTTATTCTTTATTTATATTTAACAACTGGCAACAGATTAAAAGTGAAATTCGAGACATTTTATTAACGGACGAGTGTTTTTTTTCTTTTTTTTTTTCCTTTGATAAAATGTGTTTTGATGCTCTTTGTACTTTTATTTATTTATTTATTTATTTTACTATTATCATTATTATTATTATTATTGTTATTATTTTTTTTTTTTTTTTTTGAAAACGATGGAGGATTTTTTATACGGAGGAACTGTCACAGTTACACTCTTTAAAAGGTGCGACAAAACTTTATTTATTCGTTAATTACTTTTTACGTGTCTATTTCATCTGATGAAAGGGGTATATTTTGCTTTTCGAAATCAGCTCTAAGTGCTAAAAAGGTATGTTTGACATAATTTTAAGTCTCAGATAATCAAGAGAGTAATGATCAGATGCGAGAATGCCGATGTCGATGTACGGGAAAGTAGGCTCGTTTAGTTCTTGACAGAACTTCTTGTTTTAAAAACAAATGAGGTTCAGTTTCATGTTTCGGAACTCCTTTAGATTTGTAGAGGCTTAGATGTCATGCATTATTTTCCAGACGAACACTATTTTGTTCTTTATCAAAGCATGTTACTATATTTTCTCGCCAAACATCCAATCAATAGTTCGCTTTCATGTCCATACTATTTTCTATGATATACCGCAATGTTGGAAATTATTTTAGCGCCTTACGGAATGGTGTACATTTAGAGCGAAATATAATATTCAAATTGATTTCAGATTGCCAAAAAGTAATTGATCAGTACATTTTTACAGCGTAATTGTTCATATGTAAATTTTTCTTTATTATTGTTCACCGTATTTTTTTTCTTTTTTTTTTTTTTTTGAAATAAAAGGAGCAATTAATGGTCTATTTTTTTGTATTGATCATTTTTACAACGTAATTGTACATACGTAAATTTTTCTTTATTGTTCATCAGCGTGCTTTTTTTTTTGAATTTAAAGGAACAATTGATGGTCTACTTTTGTAAATATGTGTATGTCTCTTTATTACTGTTCACCGTGTTTTTTTTTTTTTTTTTTTTCTTTTTTTGAAGGAGCAATTTATTGTCTACTTTTTTGGAATGTCCAGTGCATTTTTAGAACGTAATTGTAAATGTAAATTTCTTATTGTTATTGTTCACCGTGCTTTTTTTTTTTAAAATTTAGAAGAGCGATTGATGGTCTACCTTTTGGACTGTCCAGTGCATTTTTGAAACGTAATTGTTTATGCGTACATTTCTCTTTATTTTTGTTCACCGTGCTTTTTTTTATAACTTTAAAGTAGCTATTTGTGGTCCAGTCACATTCTATTGTAAATATATCAATTTCATTTTATTACTGAGCCAATATTTAGAAAAGTGCCAATTTGAAGTTGGAGTTTTCTGGAAAAAAAAATTTTTTGCAGAAAAAAACTAATATTGGATTTTAAGTCTAAATTGGGTCTAAATGCAAGAAAATAAAAGGGGGGAGGTCAAGGAAGTTATTTACCCCCTCCTTAGATTACTCACTTTTAAGCCGTTACAGATCTGATGAATGTTACAGATCTGATGTTAATATGAGCTACATATTTGAGTTTATGCTTTCAGTCTTCGTTAACATCTCTAAATATGATATCATTTCCTTGCATTTTTAACATAGAATTAAGATAATTATATTAAAATACATATATTAGGCTAAAAAATCAAATTTTATTATGAAAAAGCATTTCTTGGAAATAAAAATGAGCGATAAGGTTTTTAGATAAAATAAATTATGATATTACCAAATCCAAGCTAATAAAACATTTGTTTTGTTTTAAAACAACACACAACTTCAACTTTTTCAACATACATCTCTGCTGCTTGCTTTTCTTTAATTAGTTGCAGGAAATTTAATTTCTTGATCAGAAAGTCAAATTTAGCATGCTAGTTATTATCTAGTTATTTAGCGAAGTTATAAGAAATTGAGGCACAAAAAAAAAAATAAATAAATTAAAATAATAATAATTAACTTAATTTCTGCAGTGTCAATTTTTCTTATTTTACTAACTTCTATTGTTAGGTCATACAAACCACAAATGAAGCAATTGTACTAAAACTCATTGCTTTTCATTTTTTAAGAACAAAAATATTCAATATACTATATGGCTAAAGTATGATTTTTGCTTTTTATAATTCTGAAACGTATGAGTTAGTTCTGTAACATATTTGCTGTTTTTCAATGTTACCGCTCTGACTGTTACCGATCTGACAAACTGACAAAGTTTTTTTTTTATTTCCGAGTCGATCGCACTAAACCAAAATCAAATACGTGGTTTTTTCACTTGTAGCAAAGGACTATACTTATATATAAAATAATTTTTAAAATAATAAAAACTGCATTTTAGAGCGTGTTACCGATCTGATGACTCAAATGACACACATTTTATAAAATCACTTAAAAAATCTTACCTACAATTTTAGATGCAGAAATGCAAATTTTTAATTACAATTCGATAAAACTTTCCACCAGGTACTCAGTATCACGTGGTATAGGTGCAGGAAATGATTTTGGGAGCCTAAACATAGATCGGAAGTTATTGTTACCCCTCTGACGGCGGAACTTGGGACACGCTTATTTCGCATCAGCTAGAAAATTAGAAATCGATTAAAACAAAAATGAAGTAAAATATTAACAAAGGGGTAAAAATAGAATCGTTTTTTGTGCAAGTGCGTTTTTTTGGGAAGTTAGAAAGTGCGCATGACCTGTTTGCATGCTAAGCTTTGCTACTTGGGACACGTTACCTATCTGATTTTTGATGTATAAACACAATATTTTCTGATGAAAAAAAATTTTTTTTTCTGATGTTATTAGATGAAATGAAAGAAAAACTTATCTTCTTTCTGGGGAAAATTATTTTTTTAACTAGTTATTGAAATACTGGTGAAAATTCACTTGGGACTCAAATTGGCACTTTTCTAAATATTAGCTCTACTATTCACTGCTCTCTCTCTCTCCTTTTTAATTAATTTAAAAGAGCTATTCATGGTCCAGTCACATTATACATTTTATGTGTCTCTATATTTTATTTTCAAAACGAAGATCTCTTTTCACGATTTGTGGAGAGCTTCTTCGTCTTGATGTGTAAATAAACTTCCTATCTAAAATCAAATTATGTGTAAAGTTTTTCATTGTTCAGTATTTTTTAACTTTTATAAAAATAATTGGTGGCCTATTTGTAGATTGTTCAGTGCGTAATTTCAATTTTGCTTGATATAGAATTTTTAAAATCTTTCATGCCTATTTTCAACAACGCTTTATAGATTTTTACATCCAAAACACCATGTGGAGACGAAATATACATCTAGGCAGAACAACGTCTGCCGGGTTCTGCTAGTATGATATATGACTTGACTTCGTTTCGTGATGTTAATATTTCAAGGTCACCGAAAGCATTATTTGACCTTGAATATCTCAAAAAGTGTATTTTTTAAAAATCTGAAAAAAATATATTTCTTACTTCCCAATGCAGTGTATATGTGGTAAAAATTTCAGAATGGGACAGCAATAGAATCTGGATGAAAAGGGACGTAGACTTTTTACAGTCTTACCACTTTATTGCAATGCCTATGGCTCCTGAAAATATATAATACAGAAATATTGCAAACTGTGAAATGCTAGTTATAAGTGACGGTTGGCACATTCCACTTCTTATTTTGAGAGGTTATAAATCATTCCTGTAGTGTTTCTCCTAGGGTCCACTTTCAAAAGCAAAAATTTATAAGGCACACCATCAAATCATGTATCATGTGAAAGCTTGTTTAAAGAGCTTTAAAATGACATATAACAAAAGACTTTAACTGCAATAGAAGCTGAGAAAATTGAATCTTTGTATGTACCAAAATTCGACTTTTTGCCAATTTTTCGAGTTTTTTAGGGGGTCCCCCACAAAAACTAACAGCTGAAAAAAAATTTTGAAATCATTTTTTTTTTGTATCACTTTATAGACGTATTCAACCCTATGATTTTTTCTGAAATTGGTGATAGTCAAGTTTTGAGGCTTGTTGATTTCACATGGAATGAATGACCCTCATATCAAATCAAATGTTCGGAAACTTTTCAGTAGTGGTCTGCTTACATTTAGCTGTTGCCATCGGCAATTAGTATTAGATTCAAATTCTGTACCACATACATCAATGAATTGAAGGGCTTGGAGGATGAAGGAGCTATGTTACATTTAAAAAAATGAACACTCTAGACCATGATATAAGCAATGGATACATGTGAGCAAATAAAACTTGGTACATTAAAAAGTAGATGTCATTAGACCAATTTCATACGCACACTTAACGACAAACCAGAAAACAAAAACGCTGCAACAATAAAACTTTGAACTTTAATTACTCGCAATTTCGGTTTTTTCACATAACCCCTTCATCTCGTAAGCCTTTCAATTACGTATTAAAGATAGTTTAACAACAGTATATTAAGGTTTGTACAATAAGTAATAGGATCATATCCTATTCCACGTACATCAATGAATTATGTATAAAAGAAGATGGCTTCAGCATCAGTATATTGAGGTTTGTGTTCTTCCATTTACTCCAAAGTGAAACACAAAAATGCTACGTTTTCAGTTTGGTTTATGTCCGGATGCTTGTGTCGCAGTTATCGCGTCACAGACATTGTCACTGTCACCCTCCTACACTATCTCCGCTCTTCATCGAACACATCTGGAGCAAAGCCTTCAGTTCTTATCTTCTCTGGGACACCGCAGGCATTGTTTCTCTTGCTTTATTTCTTTTATACTAACTGAAAAATTTGTCCTGGTGTTGTCCGTATTGATCAACATCCAAGTTTTTTTGCAAATTGATTGCAGCTCACTTCAATTTTTGACAGCATTTATTAATAACTGTCAAGTATTAAAAAGAGGGGAAAAAGGGTTTTGAGCTTGTAGTATTTCCTTCACGTATTTTTTTTTTTTTTTTCAGAATGAATAATCTTTGCAGAAATCTTATGTTTCGTTGTCCAAAATCCTCAAATATGTTTCTCTTGGATTTCTAGTATGTAAGATAAAGGGGGGCAATTAAAATAGTTAACACATCTTAAAATTTTCAAAATGAGCGAATTGAAATTTGATTCAACTTTCGATTTGATTGTTAAAAATATGTTTCTTCAAATGTTTGAATAAATAAATAAATGAATTCCAGTTCAGAAGTGATGCTTCAATTTCACAAAATACTTAGAAGTGAATATGGTAGAGGATCACAAACGCACTTCACAATGCTCTTTCATCTTTTAATGTGAGAAAATCTTCCCGAACCCTCCAAAAAAATGCATTTGTTGTGAAAAGTGGTAATA
>JAXGGA010008010.1:0-59322 GCA_038373865.1 Uloborus plumipes
TGAACCTTTTGAAAATATTAAGACAGCAGCAGTGGCGTAGCGTGCGGGGGGCAAAGGGGGCACTCGCCCCGGGCGGCACTTTGCTAGGGGCGGCAAATTCTGCAGCAATAACTTGAGATCCTTTTTACTTTCTTCTATATCTAATATATAGAAGAAAGTATTGGTTTCGTGAAAATTTTCGAATGTCGAATTTTGACGGATTTGCACGTTTTGAGGTGCGCTGAGTCCATTTCGACCATTTTTAGAAAATGTCTGTCTGTCTGTCTGTCTGTGTGTGTGTGAGTCTGTATGTGTGTGACCAGTTTTTGTGGCCGCGCTAGAGCAAAAACTACTGAATGAAATCGAACAAAAATTTTTTCACATATGTACCACCATGTGAACTGGTGCACCTGACTTTTTTTAGCGAATTCCTCCAAGGGGGTGGAGCAATCGCACGTGTTCTGCGCGGGGGTGATTGCTATATCTCAGGAAGTAACTGGCGGAATCAAACGAAAATTGGTCCATAGATAGACCCTACTGAGTACAGGTGCTGATTCAATTTGTTTGTCAATATCTCCAAGGGGGTGGAGCAATCGCACGTGTTCTGCGCAGGGGTGATTGCTATATCTCAGGAAGTAACCGGCGGAATCAAACGAAAATTGGTCCATAGGTAGACCCTACTGAGTACAGGTGCTGATTCAATTTGTTTGTCAATATCTTGAAGGGGGTGGAGCAATCGCACGTGTTCTGCGCGGGGTGACTGCTATATCTCAGGAAGTAACCGGCGGAATCAAACGAAAATTAGTCCATAGGTAGACCCTATTGAGTACAGGTGCTGATTCAATTTGTGTGTCAATATCTCAAAGGGGGGTGGAGCAATCAAAAGTGCTTATTTTGTCACTGCACCTACTGTATCTCGGGAAATATTGCTGCGATTTGAATGAAATTTGGAATAACACTAACCCAATATGGAAGCAAGCATCGATTAAATTTTGGCGCCAATCGCCCAGGGGGAGGGTGGGGTGATTTTTGCGCTTAGTCAACAATGCGAAAAATTACTTCATTAAAAAATCGCTTTCACGCTATTTAATTATCAAAACAGCTGAAAACTTTCAATGATTTGAAATTTTTAACTGTTGCCAATTTCTTTTTACTAACAAACAAAATGTTTGCAATTTATCTAAACAAGGCTTTTGCAATGATTTCCAATTTCGCTCATTGATTCTGCATTTGCAGGGTTATTACGATAATTGGGAAATTGGCGCTGTCTCCAACTACTCGGGCGAGTACGTATTTTATTTTGTAACCGGAATTCATAAGATAGATATAGAAGAAAGTTTCGTGACGGCCACGACAGCTAGTTTTTTTTTAAAGTGGCGGCGTTTTTTTTAATGACAAATTATGTATAACTAAATCGGCATCAAAAGCTTTTTTATCCCCCCTCCCTTCAAATCAAACTTGTCTGCATGCAGCATGCAGTCCGTTATCACCGGCGTTGACATGGAGACATGGACACTAGGGTGTCCCAAAAAAACCGAAAGTCGGAATTTTGTAACGCATACCCTCTTATTTTTTTCCTTTTACATCAAAACAATTGTAAAAAAAGTTTCATGCAATTTAAACAACGGTAAAGCGTGCCGACTTGCGTCCGATAGTGCGAACTAGCCCTTTTTCACTAGGTTAAATCGAAAATTTTTTTTTCCGGAAATTTAAAATTTCATGTTGATAAAACGCTTCCCCTACATCCCCACATGTCCCACAAAATCATTTATCCAAATTAAAAAATATTTAGGTACCCCAAACGAGGCTTAAAATTCATAATTTTCTTCAAAAAATAGCTTTTTCTCTATGTATTTTGTTGCTAATAAAAGATAACTTTTAAGGAAATATCAAGATGAAAAATATGAAGCATAAAGTATATAATTAGAGCTAAATATAAGTTTTTTGTCTCATTTTATGTTTATTTCTCCCGGAAATTACTCAAAATTAAGGTTTTTCCAAGTTTTAAGTTAAACTTTTTTATTTTAAATACCACATTTTTTACAATTGAAGTTAAACACCAACGTAAATAAAGCACTAATTAGGTAGAAAGTACAGCATGTACTCAGTACAATTTTGTACAAAATTTTGGTACATAATTTACGTGTACAAAATTTTGGTACATAAAGAAGGAATAATGTATTTTGCAATAATACTTTCATTGAAATATTATTTTTCATCTTTGGCAGTTATTTTGAATTTTTTAAAAAATGTGAAATTTTCACCTCAAAAAATCATGGGGCAAAGTTAAAAATAAAATATTTTTGTTATGCAAATTTTTCAATTCGACGATTAACAGTAATTTTCATCAAATGAATGCGTAAATAAATGAAAAAAAATATTAAGAAAGAATAAACGAATGAGCAAGTAGATGAATAAATAAATTAACTAATGTGCGAGAAAAAATAAATGAGTGAATAAAATAGAGAACGAAAAAGAAACTGAGTTAATGAATGAGTAAATAATTAAGTAAAATAATGTTCATAAATTAATAAATGAAGAAATAGGTGAGTGATTTAATAAATGAATGAATAAGTATACGAAATAGGCTATTTCACGTTGCCTTATCCACTTGCCCCGCGTGCACTTGACAAATTACATTGAACATTGAAAATCAAAAAGTGCCTAATTTTAAATAAACAAGGATTGCACTGGATATCAGTAGTTCTCAATTAATAGTTTGGATGATAATTACAAAAATCTTATCCTTTTATAATAACAAGAAATACTTTTGAAAAACCACGAATATTATAATAAAGGTATCAAATTTTTAAAATGGCTTGATGAATAATTTTTTTCGTTGATCTTTGAAGCTACTTATTTTTTGACAGGAATTAACTAATCTGTCTAGGAACTTAGTTAAAATTTTGCTAGATAGGTTGCACTGCAAGCTGGGAAAATATTTCAAAATTTCACTTGCCCAGCTATTTCACTTTGCCCCACATTCCCCTACTACATTTTTATTTTATTATTCATCTGCAAATGCTGTTTTGAAAGTATGTTCTTTAGTAATTTTGGGACTTGATATTTTCTTTAAGTGTATCTGCAATTTAAAATTTATAAATGATGCAATAAATAAATAGAAAAAATCAAATATTTAAAGAAATATATAAATTTTATGCCTCGTGCTGGGGACCTAATTTATTTAAAAAATTTGAATAAATGTTTGTTTAATATCAATATGATTATCGAAAATGTTTACTGTAATTTCAAAAATTACAAATTATGCCGATTTGTGCTTAAAAGTGTAAACTAGTATTTGTGTACTGAGCAGAATCGAAAAAAAATTGGAGGAGGAAGTAACTAATTGTTTAATTAGTTACTTCCTCATATCGCGTTTTTGTTACCTGTTATTATATTATTTTGCAGAGGAAACAATTGATAATTTCATTAAAAGCCAGCCTTTGCTTACTAGGCTCAAAATTGATGATAGTTTTCTCAATGAGAATCCTTCTTTATGGGCGAATAACATTTAATTCCTTGAACGAAAAAGGATGGTCTCAGAGCTTAGACCAGTAAATAATACAGCTGAAAGAGCGGTAAAAATGAGGCAGAACTTTCATGGTTTGCTAACAACTAATAAGGAGCAAAAACAATTTTTGTTATGTTGCGTTCAAGAGCACCGAAATATATCCTCTGACTGCAATAAACGAACAATAAAATAATAGTATGTTTAGCAATGTTTATTGTACTGTAATATTGTAGTAAATATATGTTGTAAATAAATTGTTGTCATAGTTTTTTTTTTCAATTTATTTATTTTAACTATTTATTTATTTTAAATTAGATACATTTAAAGAAAATATGAAGTTCCAAAATCATTAAAGAACATTCTTTCACATGAATAATAAGAAAAATGTATTTAAAATGGAAAAATTAACTTAAAACTTGAAAAAACCTTAATTTTGAGTAATTTCCGGGAGAAATAAATATAAAATGAGAGAAAAAACTTATATTTAGCTCTAATTGTATACTTTACGTTTCATATTTTTCATCTGGATAATTTCTTAAAATTTATATTTCATTGTTTACAAAATACATAGAAAAAAATCTTTTTTTTGAAGAAAATTATGAAGTTTAAGCCTCGTTTGAGGTACCTAAATATTTTTTTAATTTGGATAAATGATTTTTTGGGACATGTGGGGACGTGGAGGAAGCGTTTTATCAACATGAAATTTTGAATTTCCGAATTTTTTTTTTTCGATTTAACCTAGTGAAAAAGGGCTAGTTCGCATTTTCGGACGCAAGTCGGCACGGGTTACCGTTGTTCAAATTGCATGAAACTTTTTTTACAATTGTTTTGATGTAAAGAAAAAAATAAGAGCGTATGCGTTACAAAATTCCGACTTTCGGTTTTTATGGGACACTCTAATGGACACGCTCGTACAATGCTGCTTAATATTATTCTGCTTAAAATGATTTCATTTAAGGAAAATATTATCTCTCATATATTTCAATAATTTTAGAAAAAGATTTATTAGAATTTTTCGATCAGCATTTCCTGTTGTAGGATGAATACATTAAAATGTAAAACATGATGTGAATTATAAAAAAAAATTCCTATTTTCATTCAGTAAAAAATTAAAAATGTCATAATTTCTCGGGCGGGGTGGGGGCAGGGGCAGGAGAAAAGGGAAGGGGCGGCAAATATGGTGCATGCCCTGGGCGGCAAAATCCTACGCTACGCCGCTGGACAGCAGATGTTCAGTATCAATAAGAATTGGTTCCACTTTCAACCACTGAAACTTTAAAAGCTAGTTTCCAGAATGTTAACTACAGGTAGTTATCAAAATAATGGAAACACTTGAGATTCATAAGAAAAATCTACCGTTCATCGCAAAATAAGCGATCAATTGTTCTTTAACTTTAGTCATACAAAATATAGACTTCACCGGACATTTCCACATTGAAATTAAATCACTCATACATTTGGGGGATGACAAAAAGGGGGTCGGAAGAAAAACCGCTTTTTGAACAAAACTATTCGAAAATAGCTCGGAAAAAGCTATAAATTTCAGTAATTAATTAGCATACTATTTATAATTACTATACAAATTTTTATGAACGTACTACTTATACTTCCGAAGATATGAAACATTTTTTGAAAAACGGCAATTTTATTTGAAGGGTTTTTGCTCATAACACGCAGAGTTTTTGATCAAACCTTATCAAAACTTCAGGAAAGATGACAAAATACAAGAGAAAGAACATACTAAAACGGTAAATAAAAATATTAAAAATCCGATGAGATATGAACGTTAAAAGGAAATAATTTTTCACGGCGCATGCGCGAACGTCAGAAATTTATAACTACAAAAATATTGAACCCTGATTTATACTGCATCTTATAAAAAAAGTTCCAGTTGAATATCATGAAAATTGAAAAAGATATCAGCGATCTAGTGAGCTGTATTTCATTTATTCGCAGACAATACATAAGTAGTGAGGGACTGTCCACAAAGAGCTATTTTTAAATTAAAGGTGATTGCGTCATCGTTCAAAACCAACGTTTCAGGGGGTGTTCGGATACTTTTGGCCACCTACATGTAAGATCTTTTTGACCGAATAGGCGAAATGTGACTTCTATGCCGAATATAAATTTTCAAACTGCGTACAATTTAACATTGAAAAAAAAATGCTCGATTGTCACCACACTATTTGTGAACAACCCCCCGACATTTATGTATTGTCCGCGAATGAATGAATTACAGGTCACTAGATCGCTGATATCTTTTTTCAATTTTTACGATATTCAACTGGAACTTTTTTTATAAGATGCAGTATAAACCAGGCTACAATATTTTTGTAGTTATAAATTTCTGTCGTTCGCGCATGCGCCGTGAAAAATTATTTCCTTTTAACGCTCATGTCTCATCGGATTTTTAATATTTTTATTTACCGTTTTAGTATGTTCTTTCTCTTGTATTTTGTCATCTTTCCTGAAGTTTTGATAAGGTTTGAGCAAAAACTCTGCGTGTTATGAGCCAAAACCTTCAAACAAAATTGCCGTTTTTTAAAAAATGTTTCACATCTTCGGAAGTATAAATAGTACGTTCATAAAAATTTGTACAGTAATTATACATAGTATGCTAATTAGTTACTGAAATTTATAGCTTATTCCAAGCTACTTTCGAACAGTTATGTTCAAAAAGCGGTTTTTCTTCTGAACCCCCTTTTTTTCGTCCCCCAAATGCATGAGTAATTTAATTTCAATGTGGAAATGTTCGGTGAAGTCTATATTTTGTATGACTAAAGTTAAAGAACAATTGATCTCTTATTTTGTGATGAACGGTAGAATTTTCTTATGAATCTCAAGTGTTTCCATTATTTTGATAACTACCTGTATCTTATAGGATTTTGGCTGCAAGGAGACATTAATAGCCTTTACTCTGGACTATGAGCTATCGCCAAAAAAGTCTTAATCGTCTTCCTTTCTTCCTACCTCGTCGAATGAGGATTCAGTGTTGTCACCGACCTAGTTATAAAACAGAGAAATCGACTCCAAATCGTCCCAAGAGGAGACTTGCGCCTTCACCTTACAAAATATATTAAACCGACCGTGAGGAAACTGGCTTTGAACTACTCAGAACAAATATCTCACTAACATATATTTCTGAATGTTCCTTTCCTATTTTGAATGAGAAAAAGAATGCTTTGCTTGTTTATTTTTATTGCATCTGATTGTTTCTTTAATTTTTTGAGTGAAAAATTTTTTTACTTCATTTTTTCTATTTTATTTCATTTTATTTTATTATTATTCTTTTAAAAATAAAATATTTTTAATCCTAGATTTGTTTTTTATTTCTGCATTCGTCGTCTTAATTCTAACAATGACTAATGAGGAAAAATATATCTTACTTAACTGTTTTGTAAAATTCTGGAAAGAAATTATTTTGAACTTTAAACCTCTTTTCGCACACACCCTCACCTTTAATATAGAGGGGGGGGGGGCATTGGAAAAAATTTCACTCATAAAGGGGGCATTAGCCTTAAAAAGGTTGAGAACCACTGTTTTAAAGCTTTAATGACATGTGGTTTAAATCGTTATGATTTTGATCTATTTTAATACAATAAGAAATAATTTGTGACTTTTTCTTCTGAGCATCAAATTTTCGCAAACATAGATTTTGAGTTGCTTAATATTAGTATTTTTAACCAAACCATAGTAATTTTCAGTTCGCACAGGACCTGAACATGCTTTAAACCAGAGGTTTTCAAGGTCCGGGTCGCGGACCCTCAGAAGTCCGCAGACGACACTTTAAGAAACTCTGCACTAAACTGTAATTAGTGTAAAATTTAATTTACTACTTTCTTCTTTGAGTACTTTACTTTCCTTTCAGTACTCTAATGAAAATATTGTCTCATTTGTGACCATTATGTATATAAATATATTTTATACATATATTCCTTTTTTTCTCCACAGGCAGATGTTGGTCAAGACGAAGACTTTGAAGAAGCCCAGGAAAAGGCAGAAAAACTAGGAGCAAAAAAGGTATGAAAAACTTGTCCTCGGATAATGATACTACTGAAGCATTTCTCACTTTTTTTTTCTTTAAAAAATATTATTCTGTTGATTAATAAGACCTTCAGCAATTTTTACAGCTTCATACTGATGATAAATATGTCTTTTCATTAAATGCCAATTCAACTGTATCTCAATGAGCTTGATTACACGGACCGATTTTGCAATCCAGTTTTGTTTTAGAAGGTATTTTACTCCTTAGCCTAGACACATGGACATAAGCGTAGCGTCAGGGGGGCACAGGGGGCACGTGCCCCCCCTCCCAACTTGATGGACACTTAAAGTTCAGAGCCTAAAGTTTTGCAAAATCGAAACAAAAATCATAATCAGAGTATAATTTGCAGTTTTTTTTTTCATTTATTTTATTTAAGTACGCATGTTTAAAGGTCTAAAGAGCTTACCCGCATGTTTGAAGGGGGGGGGGTGGCAAGAGGAAATATAGGCCCACTGTTAAAATTTTCAATGTTTGGCTCTTTATTTTTTCCGAAACAGGGACTCTCAGTGCACCATATTTTATCCTGACCTTCTCCCTCCATGATTGCTGTATTACTAAAATAATAATTCAGAGAAGTGTGGAATCATAAATCATGCTATTTTGTATACGGCAATGAGAAGCAAAGAGGTATGTAAAAAGAAAAATTCAAGTTTTAGGAAACACGTTTAAAGATTAGACCTTAGGTAGGCTTGCACTGAAAAAAGTTTTCTGAGTCATGCTATAGATCAGCATTTACCAGGACTACTAGTACCATCTCCTGCCCCATAAGAGATCAGAGGTTCTCCTACCATGTACTTCCGACTCTTACCATTTACTTCACTATTCTAAATTTTTAATTTTGGTACTTTGCTTCAGGCTGCCTTATATGAACCTTTTTTAGGCATAAAATTTATAATTATGTGTCACTTATGTGTCGCTTATTATATTAAAAAATAATTGGAACTAGAAAACACTTTTTTTCACAATTTGGCTTATTGTAGGCGAGTGAAAGATAAAAGACGATCTCTTTATCTTGTGTAATGCAGTGAAAAGTAAATTTTTATTATAAAATATGAATTTTTAGCACAGAATTAATTTATCTTCCCAAATCAAAATTTCAACTTTTAAGCGTTTTTTTCGAGCGTTTGTCAGTCATAAATGCAGGCTTACAACTAAAAATCTCTCTTAATGTATAATAAAAATACATCATTTATTCATGTCTTAAAACTATTTTACATTACGTAGTTTGTGTAGTACTTAACTACATTATTAAGAACGTGTTTGTACTTATAAGCAACGACAAACTTAAGAATACTTATGCTTTTGTTTATGATCATCTTCAATACATTCTTTTTCTCTTCCTTTTTTTTCAAAACTTTTGAATCCTTTCAACTTTTGTCATTGTAATACAACTTATTCCTGATTGAGCAAAGATATGTTTTAACTTTTTTTTTTTTTTAATCAATTTTGGTTCTTTTTTTTTTTCTTCTTTTTCCTTGTTCCTTTTTTACTTCCTTTTACGTAGTAAAGGAAGTATTGTGATCGCGAAAAAAAAATCACTAAAATTTGAGTCTAAATTTTGATTTTGCTCACCCCCGAATGAATGTTCAGTAGTTTTTTAGACCTGTCAGCACGTGCATATGTACCTACCAACATATAAGCCGCCGAAAAATCCTTTTCAACCACCCCCCCGAGTTAATTACGACGAGTTTTCTCGTGACGTCTGTATGTACGTGTGTGCGGATCAGTGTTAATTTCAATGCAGACTCAAGTGATATGAATTGGCACGACTACTTGGCGATATGTCGCCAAGCTTTTGGTCGCCAAGTGTTTGACGCCAATTTGGCGACCTATCGCCAAGTTGGCGAAAAAATTATTTTTTGAATTTGGGTTCAACTTGGCGCTATTGGCGATATTTTGCGAAAAATTTACTGAATGATCATAAAATCATCAATATTTAGAAAATTAACCATTGTAAAATATTTTTTGCATTGTTTCGTGGCAGATTAGGGGAGTAAATATTTGAATTGTTACCTTGCTCACTCCAAGCACTTTTTTTAACACTTATACAACTACTAAGAAATTTACACGTAAAAGGAAGTAGTGTGGGGTCCATACCAGATTTTTTATTGATATAATTTTAATTTATTTCGTTGATTGTTATTTTTTGCTTCAGTAGTGCTCCCATAATTTTAATGAGTGCGTTTTGCATGACTTTTTTTCTTCGCTTTTATACCCTTCTTTTTTTGCAAAGAGTGGTCTACTTCTTCCTATATTAGATATTAAGCTGGGTCACTACGGTCAAAGGCAGTGTTCCTAACTATTATTGCAAGTTTTACCCCTGAAAATAACTTAGTTAACTATGCAACATTTTAGCAATTTCTCAGATTTAATATTTGTAATCCCTTCCCTCTTCTCTCTTGCTCTTATTCCTTACTGATTAATGTCAATGTCAGCGACTTGTGGAAGCACAAGTCATTTTTATTTTGATCGACTGTAAAATTTTTAAGAATTTTTTGTTTGCCTCGTTTTTCGTCACATATTTTTGGTCTTAACTACTTCATAAGTAGACCCCCCGAAATTAGGGATAATCAACACTCTACAGTCTACACCATGCTTAGAAAAGGTCATTGCATTGCTCTTCTAATATCCATGCCTCTACAAAGTCAGTCCATAGAAGAACAAGAAAATACAGCAAGAGCATTAAAGAACGATAAAAAACAGGGGGAACTTAATCCGGAGAAAAGGACACACAAAATGAAAAAGTCCTGTTATGCTGCCGAAAATGTAGTCGAGATGAAAGGCAGTATAATTGTAACAGCTCAGGGCTCCGTCGATTCCAGGCCAGTCACTTTGAATTTTTTCAGGGGGGGGGGGTCAAAGTGTGCAAAAACAATGTAATTTCATCGGAAAACAACAAAAATCACGCCTATTTGTATGTAAATACATTGCTTTCTCAACCCTCCCTGACCCCCCCAAAGACGGGCCTGGTTAAATCTAAATCCGATCCTGGTGGTAACTAGCAGCTGAGGGAGAAAAAAAGAAAAAAGAAGAAATTGTATGTACAATTCATTGGAATAGTAAGAGCTTCTCTTACGTGAAATCAGGAGTGGACAGTCTAGAAGGAGGGGGGGGGGGGTAAAATCCATCAGCACTTCTGAAATTTTTGACCTGTGCCCCCCTCCCCCCAAAACTTTTGGTCACGCTGCGCCTATGCACATGAATTTCATTTTACTTCACACCTAGATTTGCAATATCTCACACTGTTCAAAAGAAACAATATTAAAGGCTCATGATGACTAGAGAGACAATTGGGACAATTTATGATCTTATGAACGGCCTACGCGTCTTTATCACCTAATGATGCTGTCACGTTGGAGTTGTTTACTTAATTCCCGTTTGAGAGGAAACGCGACTGAGTCAGAATATTAGAGTAAGATGTTCGTGACGGAACTTTCATCAAGAAGTTTAAAAGAAAAAGAGACAAAATTGAATTTGTTTCTGACAAATTAAAATGTTTGCAATCAAAGATTACAGTTTTAAAACATTTTTAAAGTTTTAAAAGTAGCTTTTACTCATTTCGAATTTATGTTCAACAGTACATTTGATTACTCCATGTTTCTCAGCTTTACTTTTGCATAAGCTTCAAGCTAGATTTCCAGACATTCTATGCACACTAAATACTAGGGTTGCACCGATTAATCGGCCATTTTGCCGATTATTAATAATCGGGGAAAATGTGCCGATTAATCGGGGGAAACAATATGATTTAAATATTATTTTTTTTAAACATAACCTTCACCAAGGAACTAGGATGAATAATTTTAATAACAGTAAATAAATGTAATTTTCTGTTATCTTTACCATAACATGTAGTATTAAAGTGTACAGAGGTAAAACAAAACAAATATTTCATACAGTGTGCCAAACATAATGGAATATTAATAACGTTCACAGAGCTAATATTTATATGACACTATTAGGAGCAATTAAAGTCGTGAATGTTTTCAATTGGAGTGCAAAAACATGAGGGCAATTCCATGCAAGTGTGGAAAAGCGTTGGAAAAATAAAACTACAGCAATGCTTCTGTTTTGCATATTTTTTGATTTAAAAATGTTTGAAGTTTATTATTTATACTAATTTTTTGTCAAGAATGTAGTATTTTTAGTTTGGCAGCACTTTGAAGTTGGAAATAGAATATTTAACTTTTGGTAAAGCAAATGATCAATCTTTCAACGTTGGTAAGTTTCAATTTTTTTCTTTGGATAACTGTTTTAAAGAAAGAATATTGATTATTACACTTTAATTCAATATTGTGAATTGCTAAAACGAATGTTTTCACTTAAATTAAGTAATTTATGTAAACTTCAAAAATGCACTGTTCTATGTAACGTAAGTTACCAAAAACATGTTAAAGTTCATGATGTGCATAAAAAAAGGGCAATGCAATGTTAACAATGCTATATTTTCTATCTTATAAGTGTGTATTAAACAAATGGTTGAAGTTTTTTTTTTTAATATTGTTTATTTAATTTTTTGTGCTACAATCAAAACGTGTAATGTAAGTTACCGAAATATGCAGGTAGTGTAAGTTACCTAAGTAGGACTTAAATACTTGTGTTTATGAAGAAAGTAAATTGTGAAACAAACCTATGTGGTTAGTAGAAGTAATTTATTCAAGAATTCCTTTAAATGTACTGCATTTACTTAATTTAAATTAATCATGTTTCTTAAAATGTCTCTTTTTGTTAATAAGATTACAGTACACCTCTATTATAAATTGCATGTGTCTTTTTGGCTTTTAATATAGTAATTCTCTCTAAACAATATCACTGCATTAGAATTTTTAGGAGGTATTTTACTATAAATTATTCAAAAATGACTTCTGTTACGCTTTTAAGTTTTAAAATATGTTTTGGAAAAAACAAATATAAAAATATTTTATCTCTTACAGGTAAAATATATTTTATTCGGTATTAAAATGCCACTGAACTCTGCAGAAAAGATGCGTTGTAAAAGGGGTATGAAAAAAGTCATGTGGATATTGCAGATTTATAAATAAAAGTCACTCTTGATGGTATTGAAAAAGCAAAATTTGTCAAAACTATTTTCTGAAGATCCGCACATTGACAATCACCATTTAAGAACTAAAAATGGACAAACTATGGGGTTTCGTTTAGTTAAGTATTTCAAGGAACAAGAAGAAAAAAACAGAGACAAAAGCCGGTAAATGGTGTGTGCGAAAATACATTATATCCTTGAGTTGTGACGATTATTAAAGAAAGCGAGTTTAAAGTAAAAGTAATGGCTGCTGTTGGAACCTATTATAAATGGCCAGAAACGACAGATGAAATTTAGTATAAGAAAGAAAACGTGATTCGAAAAATTGAACTACCTGAACTTGTTAATAACAGTGACTAGTAGGGTGGAGCGAAAAAAATGAATTTTTGATTTTCGTAAACGGGTACTTTTCATTAACTGTGAATGGGGATAAGTAACAATTCTGTGAAATATTTCACTTTTGCGACGTCATCTTTAGTCTGCGCATGTGGCCTAAAGTTTTGAAATTTTAGATTTTTTTTTATATTTTTCAATTATTTAAAAAAAATATTGCAAATGATAAAACTAGTGACGGGTGGTTATTAAATGGAAGAAAAAAGTTTGAAAAATACAAGAAATTTTTAAAAATCATTTCAGATTATAATTTCAGTCTGCGCATTAGGGCCAAAGTTCATCAAATTTTCAGAAATTTCCGATATTTTCAATATTAGCAGAAATTTTATAATTCAACATTTCCTCTTAATATTTACTAAAAGTGCCTTCAAAACATTTTCTTAATCAATTTGTTGTTTCTTTGAACTACTCAACTCTATGCTTACTCATTGAAATTACCCAGGACTCACCACAAGGAAGTGGCCGCACTTTGGGTGCCACTCGCGCTCCCCTTGCTTCCAACCGATGAGAGCACACATTTACATTTCTTAGACAAGTCAGAAACAATAAATTGTTTCTTTGAGTAGGAAACTGTTTGCATTGGTTTTGATGGATGCACTACAAAGACAGGAAAATAAAGGTGTAATACGGAAACTGGAAGAAAAACTTGGCAGACCTCTGTAATGGAACATTTGCCAATTACATTTGAATGAACTTAATTTGCTGCATTTTTTGAAAAAGCTAGATGGACCTACCAGTGGACCAAAGTGATTTTTGGGCCTATTAGACGAAGCTAAACATGGTATACTTTCAAATCAGTTCAATATGAACCTATAGAATTTGTCATTGATCAGATTGATTTTGACAATAAAAATGGTTCAAGTACTGAGCAACAGTAACTTCATGAGATGAGCAATGCAGTTTTGACTGGGAAAATATCCAAACAAATGTGAAACAGAAGTCCAAGACAGCTTTCCCTAGTCAGATGTTGACTGCAGCAAACAATCTTTAGACTATAATTGTTAAAAGAGTTCATAACTTTTGCGGGTAAAAGTGTCCTTGCTCTTTTAGGATGAAGTAGAGGCGTTACTAATTTAGCTATGAATTTGTGTAGGATTTTAAAGATTATCTCTCCGAAAAAAGCAGAAAATTGTATTCACATCTATTCAAAACAATGTATACTTTGCACCCGAGAAATATGCTGTTATCAAACGTATGTATGTTTGTTCCTTATACAAATCCAGTTTTCGTCGGATTTTCAACAAACTTGGCACAGAGGTTCCCTGATGCATTAGAATTCACATAGGCAGGGGTTTTGAAATTTTAAAAAAATCCAAAAAGCCCAAAATTCAAATCTTTTGTCTCAAAATGGCCATTTTCTTATAATTTTGAATAGATAGAGTAATAGAGATAAGACAAATTGATAAAATGTAACCATTTAAATAGGAGTATTTTCCTACAAAGATTACGATCAACAATGAATTATCCATTTAAGGCTCAACTATTTCTTTTTAGCATGAAATAAGTTTTTATATTCCCATGTGGGTAGAATTCATTCAACTATTTTTCAGAGCTATGTTGTATTAATAAGCACCCGGGCAACGCCGGGAAATAATCTGGTTAGTTCATAAGAGAGAGCATATAAAGAAACTTGTTTTAAATCGTATTATAAACGCTCAATCTAGAAAACAAACAAGCAAACAAGTGAGAACGCTTCAGATCCCATAAAATAGACAAGAATCTATTTTCATACATTACATGCATAAATCAAAAGTCAGTATACATCGATATGATTTCTTGCCATGATATGGAAATTACAAAGCTACCTCTTACAGGTAATTTAACAACACAATATTTACAAAGATTATGGAAGCTGAGAATTTAAATATGATTTCTGAATGCGTTCTTTTTAAACTGCCATTCAAGACTCAATCAGTTGAAAGAGCTGTCAAATAGGTCACAAGCTCTTCAAAATTGGTATGTAATCACAGGAAAAGAAAAAGTTTAGTAAAAACGAGGATATCTGACAGAAATATTTGATTAATTTACGACACAAAGGAACAATTTTACTGTGAATGACGTATCTAAGAAATGTAAATGCGTGCTTGCATTGGTTGGAAGGAAGGGTTTACGTGTAGGACTAGAAGTGCGGTCACCTCCTCGTGGTGAGTCCTGGGTAGTTCCACATGAGCTAGCGAAGAGTTGCAGGGTTCAAAGTAATAACAAAATGAATAAAAACAAGTTTGAAGACACTTCAAGTGAATATTAAGAAGAAATACTGAGTTAAAAAATGTCGAAAATATCAGAAATTTTGGTTAATTTGATATACATTGAGTGCAATGCACGAACTGAAATAATAATCTAAAATGGTTTTAAAAAATTCTTTGTGTATTTCAAACCTTTTTCTTCCATTTAATAACCACCCGTCACTAGTTTTATCATTTGCAATATTTTTTAAAAAAATTTGAAAAATCCAAAAAAATCAAAAATTTTAAAACTTCATGCCAAATGCGCAGACTAAAGATGACGTCGCAAAAGTGAAATATTTTACAGAATTGTTTCTTATCCTTATTCACAGTAAATTAAAGGTATCCGTTTACGAAAATCAAAAATTCATTTTTTTCGCTCCACCCTAGTGACTAGTATGCATTTAAGTCCTATGTTATGTAATATTTGTAATTGGTCATTGAATTTGGTTTTAAAGTTCTATAAATATCATTCATAATTGTTAATTTCCAATATTTTGATCTAAACTAAGCTGTAATTTTCATTCATTAATTTTTGTAATAAAGATATGCTTGTAAGTAAATTTTGTAACGTAAGTTACTGTAACGTAAGTTACCCGGTTGAAAAGCCCCTTAATCCTCAATTTTTGAAATAAATTTTTAAATTTATGAAAATAAAATCCTAAGCATTATAAGGAACTGATAAATTATATTTCAAACATGAAAACAGCTGTAATAGAGCAGAAATTTGCCTTAGAAACAATTTTCATATTATGTCATTCCCTTTTTGTGTAACGTAAGTTACTGCCTTAATTATGACTGCTAAATTTTGAAAATAAATTTTAATGCATCGAATATTTTTGCATTTTAATTTTGCTTTTGACTGTCATTTTCATAGAAAGCTTTTATTCAAGGTTTGTATAACAATATTTGTCTGCAGGGCCGCCGAGAGGTTTACCGGGGCCCCGAGGCAAAGTACTGACATGCGCCCCCCCCCCCTTTCCAAAAAAATTCTTCAATACTAAGACAACTTACGTTCAGTGCAGTGAAGAAAAATAATAGTATTTCGTATTTGCTAGTTTTTCTTCTAATTTTATATTTTTGTGTGTTTCATACTAATGCATTGGGCTACAAGCACTCGTTGCGTTGCTGTGGACACATGTAGATGCGAGATGTTTTTGCTTTGCCTACACAAAAATGAAGTTCAGTTAACCAAATATACTGTTTTTTTTTTTTAAACTAGCAGCCCGGGTCCCCACATGGGCCGGGCCCCGGGGATTTTGCTCCTGCTGCCCCCCTCTCGGCGGCCCTGTTTGTCTGTACTGAGGTGCTAAATGCCTAAGCGTTGGTCAAAATGTAACGAAAGTTACCGTGGAATTGTCCATGAGTATTTCATTTCATCTATAATCAGTTAAATTTCGTCGATCAACCTGCGGAAAGAAATATGTTTAAGAAAAAATCCTTTAGTGAACTTAGCAAAATGCCCACAACTAACGTCTGTGAAAGAAAAAATAATCAGTAAAATGCAAAAAGGTTTTTGCAAAAGGTTGGTTAAAGGAAAAAAAAAGTTTGTTGAAAGAAAAGGATTCATAAGATACGAAAATATTTATCGTTTACCAAAAAAAAAAAAAAAAAACACAAGATAAATAGCTTGTTAGAGATTTGAATAGGGGAAATCCTTTCAATTCGAGTAAAAAAGTTTGTAAAGCCAGTTCTAATTCAGTAAGTAGCTCCAAACTAATTTCATTGTAAAGAGAAATCCATGCTCCTTCCATTATCATCAAAATTTTGCACGTATAAATGCTTTCTCATCCAAATTTAGGAAAAGAATAAGATGAAGTAAAGTCTCAGGTTGGTAAAATCAATCTGGCCGTGTATTTTATGAAGTTCTGCCTTAGTCCTTACTTATGGGCGGTAACTTAACAACCCTTACAATTTTCTTTTTGCATTTCCTTTCATTTAGGTGATTATTAAAGATCTTCAGAAAGAGTTTGTCGAAGATTTCATCTGGCCCGCCATCCAAGGAGGAGCGATCTATGAAGATAGGTATCTGCTGGGAACTGCTTTAGCAAGACCGTGCATCGCAAAAGCTCTGGTTTCTGCTGCCTCCGAAGAAAACGCAGCGTTCGTCGCTCATGGCGCTACAGGAAAAGGAAACGATCAAGTTCGATTTGAGCTGTCTTGTTATACTTTGAACCCAAAGCTAAAAGTGAGAAATCTCAAGTATATTACATATACATATAGTGGAAACTTTTTAGTTTTAGAAATTTCGTAGTTTCAATTTTGCGTTTGAACATTGAAAAAGCCGGTTTGGAAATGAAATACTTTTTAATAACTCAATTTCAGCACAGGCCTGTCATTTATGGGATTCAGGAGGGGGAGGGGGTGTTGTTTTCCGATGAAATTTCATTGTGTTTGCACCCTTTGACCTCCCAGGAAAAGCTTGAAATGATGGGAATGATTCTGCACCATATTTTGAGCATTTTCGCAATTGGAAGTATGAATCTAGGCGAAAATAGGTCTTGTCGGTTAAAACAGGAACACGTTGTATAGTTTCGCATTGGTAAACTGAACCATGAAGTTGACAGAGTTTAACACTTTTTGGAGTCATTGGAAAGAGAATGAGTTGAGTTCGGTTACTTTTGTAGTAGTTTGGAAAAAATGTTCCAACTCTTATTCAAGCCTGAAACTTTTTCATTGAACTTTCTAAAATGAATTAAACATTGTCAAGATCACATCTTGTCTAGATTTATCAGACCCACATTTTAAGATGCATAAAGAAATAATCTACAGCTTCTGCTTTCTCATCTGTACTCCTGAAATGAAAAAAGACATAACAGTATAGTCTGGCTCTGATAAGTTAATTTCTGATCTGCTAAGGATCAAACGATTAACATTGTTGACGATTGAGTGAGGAAACAAAGTTTGCTTTTCACTATCGTCGTCTAATCTAAGAATTTCAATGCAGAAATGAATGAGCTAGTCCATGGTCATGCGCCGTGTTAGCAGAGCTACACTGTATTACTGATGTCTGTTTAACGAAACTACACGAGTCGGAGATTGTTTAGCAAGTGTGAATTCAACATTTGGAGGTGCTATTTTTTCCCCTTGTATGCCTTACTAGACTTACAAATATTCAACTTTAGTTGAAGCGAATTTTGGTCTGCTTCGAGACTCTTTAAGAAGATTAATGCAATCGGGAAATGGGTTACGGAGAACTTTGAAACTAATTCTTAACATTCCATATTTAGTAGGATAACTCAGATCACTGCATTTGTACCGTTAGTTTCAAAATAATCTGTCGATTCGTTCCTCTTTCTAGGTGATAGCACCATGGAGAATGGCAGAGTTTTATGAACGTTTTCCAGGGAGGCAAGATCTGATTTTATATGCCCAGGTATGCAAATATGAACTGTGCAAAAAACTTTTTCAAAAAAAAAAAAAACATTTTTATACATACATATCAGGGCCGTAACCAGACCTTAGTTTCGGGGAGGGTATTACCAAACCTATTTCTCCTGAAATCTATAAAGTCAATAAAATTTGATTTCATGTTCTATATTTTGGTGATTTTTTGTTACAGTAGGCGTTAAAAGGGTATCAACATGAAAAATGTAAGAAAAAAAAAAAGACTCATATTTTCAATAAAGAAAAAAAAATCTGGATAGCTGAGTGTACTCATACATGCGCAGCGCATTCGAAGGAGTACTTTTGCACGGCCACTTGTAAGATGTGTTGAATATAGAAATTGGTACTTACAAATTTGAAGAATTTTGGTGTGATTTTTAGTTGTATTAAAAATTAGAAGGGAGAGGTGTATAGGTAAGAAATTATGTTTGCAATAACTACAATAAAAATAAATACTGAAGAAAAACACTTAATTTGTACAATTATTCAAAAATGTTAATTTATTTTTCAAATGCAGTTTCAAAGTAAATAAGAAAATTAAAATAAAATAGCAACAGTAATTTTTCAGTAAGAAACTATGAAAAGCATTTTTGTAATAGTTTTGAAAATTTTCGGAGGTGGTTTGAACCCAGAAAATCCACTCCTTAAATACGGCCCTGATATGCACAAGACATTGTTTTTCACTGTTAATGTTAAACAGCAATACAACAAGTTTCTGTCACAGTCCACACCTCACAACTATTGTCATTCGTCTTCAGACGAATCGATTTAAAATCCGATTAACATTGTTTATTTAGATTTTGTTTCCATACAACACGAAATCATTTCCCACATTATGCAGATGCTTCTTCTTGCTCAGTGATGGAAGTAACATTGGTTATTTTGGACAGCGGAGTTTATTTTCAAATGACAAGCATTTGACTATTCTGTGCGTATAAATAAAGGCTCAAAAAGAAAAAAAAAAAGACTTGAATTTTGTGTATCTTAAAATGTTTAAAAATAATATTAAATTATTGTAATTGCCTATCCTAGCACTCAAGTAAATGGAAAGGTATTTTGTTTTTATCAGATTGTAAGAACAATAAGATGAAAATTTCCAGGTTGCTTGTTTCCCGAAACTCAAAATTTCTAGGCATTGTTGGGGGGGGGGGGGGTTAGTTTTTACTTCGAAGTACGTTTGATATAATATGATTGTACGGCGTGAAAATTTGTCTTACAAGTTGAAACTTACATATCTGGCATTTTTTATATTGCAATCAATCCTTTGAAATAAATTTAAAATAATTTTTGAAATAATTTGCTTTTTGGTTTAGAAAAAGAATATTCCTGTACCGGTGACTCCAAAATCACCATGGAGTATGGATGCCAATCTCATGCATATCAGGTGAGAATTAATATTCACATTTCATATGAACAAAAAATTGAGGGGGGAGGGCAAAAATATAAAGAAAATTAAAAGTCAATGCAGTGCTTAAGTAAAATTTATAATGTAATATTCATCCCTTAAAACAAAACTGAACAAGACTCTTAACACAAAATTTCCATGTTAATTCGGGTAACAGAAACAGCTCGACACTGCTGACACCAGTCTCATACAGGGGGTCGGCGGAATGTTTCTGAAATATAAAAATGTTTCTTTCGGTCGCCTTTTTTAAACTTCCAAATTTAAAGTATGAAAACATGGTTCAGGATGAAACAGAAGGAAAAAGTAAGAATAGAAAGGCACCTAAATCTGTGCTGAACTCTTCAATGCTTGAGAGTTCAAAAGTACTAGCCCTGACAGCTACTTGCGAGTGAGTTATTTTTAGCTTTTTCGACTACATTTTACTCGTAATTTTTAAATTTAGTATTTTACTTTCAGGCATTCCTCGGTGGTGATTTGTAATAAGTATTTTGTCTAATCTAATACTGTTTCAGAAATTTGGAGGGTTTTTTTTTTTTTTTTTTTTTTTGTGATGATTATCCGACAAAAAACAATTCTGCAACTGGGATGCCAAAAAATATCAGTATGATGTTAATAGCGACATTAACTGTGCTAAATCGGTGGGAGGGAAGCATAAAGTTCATAAAATGTGGGGAGCTGAGGTTCTGGTCCTGGATGTTTTTGCATCAGTCAGAGCTTTCCGGTTGAGGGAGCTCGAGTTCACAGAACTCCGAAGTAACGAACAACTATGGCAATAACCCGAGTCATTCAACGATGACCCAACAAACTCCTGCTGCAGCATCGACTTGCAAGGTGATCTTCTATAATTTTTAAAGTATGTTGAAGGACTTGAAGTTGAATTCCCCCATCATAGAATGAATGATTCCATTTTCGGTTCATGTTGCACTTCGATGATTGCCAAGATAAAAAAGTGGTTTTAACTGAAATATAAAAGTTTTGAGAAAAATTATAGAAAAAAAACTCTTTTCAATTATTTTCATGGGAATCAATCAGGGATGAAGCGTGGGAAAATAGACATTGTCCTCTGTAATAAACTTTTTTTATGTCTATTATTATCATCAGTTGATATTTGAAATATGTTTATGCATATAGTTCCTTTATATTTATTATTTTCTTTTAAATAAATGAAAAAAATATAACAATATTTTCCATTTATATGTCCTTCCTGTCTTGTTCGGAAGTATCAAGGTTGCTGAGCACTTGGGATGCAATTTCTCAGCAGAAAAGAGTTGTTTCTGTAAAAGTTGTTTTTCTGCCAGCACAGTGTCAATGTAAGGAAAACAACGTGCCTTTGTTGCAGTAGAGTCGTCGACAGCCGGTCAAAATTTATTTTTGACGATGGAAAATAGTTAGTTCTCGAGAAAACCGTGTTGAGCTTGAGAAAAATCATGATGGATCTAATTGGAAAAACACGTTGAATTTCATTGAGAAAAATGTGTTGAATTTCATTCAGAAAATCATATTGAATTTGATTGAAAGAAGCGCGTTTAATTTAAATGAGAAAAACATGTTCAACTTAAGAAAAAAAATGTTGAATTTCATTGCAAAAACTATATTGAGTTTAATTGAGAAAAATACGTTGGATTTAAATGAAAAAACGTGTTAAACAACTAAGAAAATATGTTGAATGTAATTAAGAAAAATACGTTGAATTTCCTTGAGGAAAAAAATATGAAATTTATTGAGAAAAACATGTTTTTGATCAATCATCATAAAAAAGTCACCTGTTAAAACATTGTTTATAAGGCTGCACAAATATATTCACAGCTCAAAGAAACACATCAAACATGTCGAATTCCTAAGTTTTTTTTAATCAGATTTTTAAAGAAACTTTTTAATTATACAAACACTCGTTTTAGTTGCTTCCTTTTACTCACACTTATAAATTTCCTTTTTGTTTCTCAAAGCTACGAATCTGGAATACTGGAAGACCCATGGAGTGTTGCTCCAGAAAACTTATTCCGGATGACGACGGATCCTGCAAAATCACCTGATGAGCCAGCCACTTTGGATATTGAATTTGAGAAAGGTTATAATTTCCGAAATCATTTATTGAGTGTATTCCATATCGGTACATGGTGTGTTCTCTAAATCTTCCTATTTTTCAATCTCTTTTGAGAAAATAAGTGAAGTTTTTAACATCAAATTCAGCGCAATCCATTTTTTAAGAAAATTTCAGAAGGGACAAAAAACATTTTTCGCTCTGCGCATTTAATTTTTCCAAAATATTTTATTTTGTTATTATTTCTAATCCTTCAGGAACTGGCACCAGAAGATCAAACCTATGAGATCGTGCAATCGGACAAAGTTCAGTGGTCATGAGTTATGACTTTAAAAAAATGTTTTGAATTGAGCTGGTTTGAAGTAAATCGGCTAAATTTTTATTTTATATTTTCAACGTTCAAATAAATTCATGCGGTTTCTCAGTAAACCACGTACTAGCCTGTATAGTACGTCGTGGTACCACGCCCCACCTAAGCGGAAACATTTATAAAAACAACTATGCAAATGAAAAATAACGCCTAATACTTTTTCTGAATGTAAGTCTAGATGCTATGCTAAATCGATTAGCATTAATAAATTCTGAATAAATAATTTATTATTAAAAAACGAAATTATTAAAGTGAATTACTCTGACAGTCAGGTAATGCGTCCCATTCCACCAATAGAATAACAATTTAAAACTCAATATAATTGAGAAAAGTGGTAGTAGTTAGCTAAATTAATGCAAATTTCTTTTTCAGGCATCCCTGTGAAAGTAACAAATTTGGAAGATGGAACAATAAAAGATACTTCTCTTGAGCTATATTTATATCTAAATGACATAGGGTAACTATCGTTTAAATACCATGAAATAAATCTTTTTCATGCATATATTTGTTTTTATCGGCAGAAAATCTATTCATTACAATCATTTAAGGAAACTTTGAGCCACGTCGATTAACTCTGCGCCACTTCAACTTTCCTTGTACGTCTGCCGTAAAACTTTTGGAAAGCCGAGTGCTGCACTCTCTTAAGTTATGTAATAAGTTTTTTGCTCTTCATTAATAGTCTAAGAGCTAGCAAAGTTTTCAAGTGACAATTTTAAGACGTCTGGTTCTTTGATATATCTTTCCCTGTGCTCTTCTAAGCAGCATGCGGTTTGTCTGGCGACCGAGAATGGTTGCGTTTTTTACTGTGCACCACACTTTTATTGGCAAAAACAGTGATTTTAAAGTCCTTTTCCACGTCAAATCAGACATGAAAAAAAAGTTTTTGACCTCACTATTTCCGATTTTAGCGAAATTTGGTGTGAAGGAGGCATTTGACAAGGTAAGCAATCCTGCCAATTTTTATATTTCTACTTTAAAAATTTGTACGTAATATAGAGCTGATAAAAAACTTAAAAAGTGCGAAAAAAAACCAAAAGTTTTTTCATGCAGATGACTAACTTTTTTTCTAATTTTGTAGTATAAAAATTCAAAAACTATTGTAAAGGCAAAAAAAAGAGCTTTCCGTTGATATATATTACACGACTTACGACATATTTAAGCTTAGAATTGCCTTAAAATGGTTTAAAAATAAATATTTTTACCAGCAAAAATGTGACACGCAGTAAAAAAACACAACCACTCACGGCCGCCAGACACCCCGCATTCTGCTTAGAAAAGCATAGGTAAGATATATTAAAGAGCCAGACGTCTTAAAATAATTTCTCAACTACAGCTCTTAGACTGCATGCATAGAAGGCTTTTTTTAAATATTTTTCACCCTTCTTTTCCAATTAATTTACAAACACACAACTATCATCAAATAGTGAGTACTTATCTTAATCCCCCCCCCCCTTTCCTTTCTTTTTTTCGATTTTTTTCTACCTTCAAATTTTCTTCTGATGCTTCCGTGCTTCTCTGTTTAGCGAAACGAGTTTCGTTTTCAGAATAGTAGACCGGGCGCTGGAGGGGTTGAGTATGCAAAATATGAGGACCGCATTTTGACGATGGATTTTAGTTGAAGAAAGCTCATAGATTAACAATATGGATGTTGCCAAGCTGAATTCTGGTGCAGTTTTTTTTCAATCCCCCTCCTAACGGTCACAAAATCGATGGAGTGCATACTAAAAAGTAAATTTATTGATAACTTTGGTCATAATTTTAGTTATTTCGAATAGTGGAAGTGATGGTGGGTTGTTTTTAATTAAATATTCCGGGTATATGTTGTGAAAAATCCATAATTTTCGGAAAAATTCGCTATTTTTCTCAAATATTTAAGCCTAATGTCTTCGAAGGTCACTTTTCCTTAAAATTGTTCTTGACGAAGTTGTAGAGCTTTCAATTTCCTTCAATTTGATATGCTACTTTGCTATATTTTATTAAACCAATCAAAAGTTATAGAGTTTCCAACACGCACCTTCGTGCTAAAAATGGAGCACTTGCCATTTTAAAAAATCAAACTGACGCAAAAGGATCGCGCGCTTCCTCTTTCCTCAATGAATTCGACAATCCTGATTAGCAATGAAGAAGTTGCTATGGATTACTGCAAGACAAATGATGTCACACTTCAAAGGGGACCCCCTCCCCTTAATTCTGGGGGTTCCGTTCGTGAAATTGTGACTTTGTGGCAAGGGCGAGAGAAAGAATAAAGAAAAGTTTGACGTCTAGCATTTTTTAATAAAAATATGTTCATAAAAGGTAGCTTAAGAAAAGTACCTAATGACGAAAGGAGAGAGGTGTCTAAATGCTGAAAAAGTGTGACATCATTTATGGACGCGCCCCCCCCCCTCCCCCCCCCCCCACCGAGAAATCGGACGAAGATTGTTTGAATTGTTCGATAATGTTTGAAAAAAAAAATTTGTTATTCTCAAATAATTCCTCAAGGGATCTGTAATATGCCGCAATTATGCGACATGGACCCTGATGGTTTTTTGCGTCTCGAAAATCCGATGGCTGAACACTTGAACTGCGGATTCAAACCTACTACCAAATGCATACGAAGCCGCATATACCAACCGCTACGACACCTAGCTGATAAGCAATCAAAAACTATGAATTTATAACATGTGCATTCAATTCTATTGCTCTTATTGAAATGAGCATGGTGACATTATAATCGTGATAATTAACATTTTAATGATAGGAATAATGTAAATCAGTGGTTCTCAACCTTTTTTCAGCTACCGCCCCCTTTAAGACTGAAAATATTTTCAACGCCCCCTTTGCAAAAAGTTGAGAAACGGAAGAAGGAAAAGCAGTTTTATTGACCGGTTTAACTCTATAATTTTTCCCAAATAGATAGTTGAAAAATGACTATGGAGTAAAAAAACTTTTCAAGCATATGATTTTTTTTAAAGCAGTCAATGTTTTTCCTCCAAAAAAGTGTGTCAAAGAATCAACCAAGTGCCTAGAATGTTCCATTAACTGAGTGAAACCATTTTGAACGTAAATAACAGCAAAAAGGTTTGAAATAAAAATGCGTTGTTTTCAAATATTTTTCTTTTGAAAACCAATAAAACCAATATACTCTGAAAACTGCACTGCGTTCAAATAGTTCCCCAAACGGTCCAATTCCTATCCGTGTTGTTCTTTTTTCTTGCAACTAGGCAATACGCATCCCTCATTTATGGCAATAACAAAGTCTGACTTTCGATTTTTTCCAGGCGAGACGAAAACTTGAAATTACCACCCGTACATGTCATACTTAAAGATTAAAAATTAAGTTCTAATTGGAGGGATAAAATGAAATAAGTAAAATTTACAAATTGCAAGAGAAGTTCAATTCAGAGAAATTCTTTTTGAGTATTTTATGGATTGGAAGGTTGGATAAAATGCCAAAAGTTACAATTCTTAATAACGCAATTATAGTATGCCTTTGGAGACATGACAGTAAAAACGACGCTTGTTTTGAAAATAGTCTTAAAAACGCAGTTCCTTTAATCTTAGGTTTCTTGGGGTTAAGAGTTAGATTCTGACTTCCCCACAGTGAAGCATTTAAACTTGATGTAATTTTAGGCAAGTTTTGGTAACATTAACAAAGGAAAAAACTTTTTTCCTTTTTTCAAAAGGTTTTTCAAAATGGAAAGTTATTTTAAAGCTTATTTTAGTCATGTTAGGGGGTCAAAACTTCTTCCGGTGTTCTCTGAAATTGAAGTCTTAAAAACCTTAATTTAAAAATGTTTTGTTAAGGTTCAGGGAATGGTAAAAGTTTGGGAGTTTTCTCCGGAAATTTTTTCCCATTGTACTTTGAAAAACACAACTGTGAACTACCTTTAGTGTTGTTACGGCGATGCTCTTACAACACAAAAAGTCGATCAAGTCTGGTGAGAAGAAAGTCTCTTCTAGAAACTTGTAGAAACCGACTTCCTAAAAACGCAATTCTAGGTTCTTTTTGGTCATGCTTGGGGAAAGAGTAGCGGGTAGTCCTTCCCGTAGATTCCTTCCCGTAATCATTTTTGAAAAAATCAATAGGCTGTCTTTTAAAATGATGGTTTCCCGTAGCTCTTCGATAGAAATGTATAAAAACAAAATTTGTAAGCTAAGTGTGGTTATGATAGTGAAAGAGGTGGGTGGTTTTGGATCTTTACCCCGGAAGTTTTTTAAAAGTTGAAGTTTTCAAAACGTAATTTTAAACTATTTTTTGGCTATAAAAGTTAGGGAAGCAAGGAGGGGTGAGAAATTTAGGACTCTTCCTTGAACATTTTTTAAATGGACACATTTTTAAGACTATTTTAGATAGTTACGCTATGAAAGTGGAGACCCATCTCCAAAACCTTTTTTGAAATTTAAGTGCTATTGACAAATTTTGGTTATATTTGATGACGTTAGTAGAAGGATCAGGGTTCGGGAGATAAGCATAGAAATTTTTTTCAAAGCTATCCATACCGATTTATGGGAAAAGGGTTTCCAATCGCCCCCGCCCAAAACATATTCTCTCAAATTTTAAAATATACCCACCGCCCCCTTACCGCCCAAAATATGTCCACCGCCCCCCTGCCGCCCAAAAGAAGTTCACCGCCCCTCAACATTGTCCCATCGCCCACCAGTGGGCGGTATCGCCCCCGTTGAGAACCACTGATGTAAATGATACTGACGGACAGCAACCTTTTGTAATTATAGTTTTTATTACATTACTACTAATCACATTTTGAAAATATTTACATGGATTATGGATTGACAGTAATTATAAAATCCAATATAATCTTTTAAGGTGACATCTTGGTTTTATTCTGAGGTGGAAGGACTAAGTACTGTCCACCAGCAGTGGAAAAGTTGTCCTAAGAAATTGGTAGTGCATTGATGTCATCGTCGTCACCTGCGTCATGGATTAATGTTTCGACACCGTTGTTGCAACTGCCCTTGCAATGCAGGCGTATGTCAAAGAGCAGTTTAGCAATGGTTTTCTACAAGTGCACCTTCCGGTGTCACATTCTTTTGGGTATCGGTCAAAATTATCATCAAGATTTCATCAGGAGTAACATCCAATTCCGGGAGTTCTGGAACGATGAGTTGATAATTCTTCCTTTCCCAATTCACAATACGAAGCTCCACATTAAGTTTCTCCCCAAGCAATAGGTGTACTCGGGGCACGGGGGAGTTAAGAGATTAGTCTTCATGTTAGCAGCTACTTTACTAAATGATTTGTAGCGGAACTCGTTGAGACAATTTTCTGTTGCTGGAGCACCATAACATAAGAGATACTTATGATCCCAACAGTCTCAATAGATTCATGGAAAGAAAAGCTGTTTATATATGCCTCAGATACATGTTGCATGATTTGAGACATCTGGTACATTTGGACAAACCTCCTTTCTCTTGAGATGCGCTGCGTATCTTAAATTCTGCAGGAATATTAAATAGTATGCGTATTCCCTCTTCCGCTGGGCACCTTGTCTAGTGGTCAGAGCGGTATGCCACGGCTGGTGTGGCCCCGGGTTCGAGTCCCGGCCTGGGCATGGATTTGCTTTCTCTCTCTGTCCCTGTCCTTTCTTTGTGTGAATGTGGTGTTCTGTGAAAGGTTGCCTACCCTATAAACGGGTACCTATGGCATGCGTGTACTGTGGAAGTGGGACTTCACACCAAATTACGGTACAGTTGGAAAAGTGAAGCAGCGCACCCTAAATTGCCAGCCTGGCTGGCACACGACAAAAAAAATCCTTCTTCCATATTTTACCAGCAAAATGTTGAGATCAGTTGATGGCTCTCAAGAGAACAGTGATTTGGCTATCAAGAGAACAACCAGATCTGCGTCCTCTCAAATAATAGCTAACAAAGAATTTTGCTATCAGGTGATAGCTGTTTTCGCAATATCAACGTTAGCATCCTCTAAAGCTCTTAGCTTTTTGATCTTGTTTTTCAACAGCTTCATCATTAGCAGATTTGTCAGCTGATTCTTATTATGGAAGTTGGACACAAAACCCTCTTGTTCAACTATCGTTCCGATTTCCTTAGTGACATTGATGTCCACACATCTCCTGAAGTGATATCGTCAATTCTATTTTGCTGCTCCTGTGCTCTCTGATGTGTCGATGTACCCGTCAAAAACAACTGTGAAACATATTCCATTAAAATGGGTTGTTAGAAATTTAACGTAACCATTGCCAATGGTTTATACAGTTGTCTCTTCTTACCAAACAGTTTTGTAGACAAGGCATCTTCGCCTTGATTAAACACAAAGTCAAATTTAATTAAATCATTGTTGTTATATCAATTTCCTTAAATTTCGTATGTAGAGTATAAAGCAGTAAGTAACCGCCCCAAAGCCAGGGCACAAACATACAATACACCACCAACTCATTTATTCCATCCATGCACTGCAGTTCCGTGCTTTTTAGAGCTTGTCAGCATGGAATGGGTAGTAAACGAGCAGAAGGTAGAAATCCTGCTGTCCATGTATGGAATAAACGAGCTAGTGGTGTATTGCAAGTATGTAGAGTGCTGACTTCCTCAGTCCAATAATTTGCACTGCGTATACGTAATTCCAAATTTTCGTCCGATTTCTCGGCAAAGGGCCGTCTATAAATGAGGTTACACGTTTTTCAACATTTTGGACACCCCTCTCCCTTTTTCATTAAGTACTTTTCATAAGCTACTTTTTATGAACATATTTTTATTAAAAAATGCTAGACGTCAAACTTTTCTTTATTCTTTCCCTCGCCCTTGCCACAAAGTCACAATTTCACGAACGGAACCCCCAGAATTAAGGGGAGGGGGTCCCCTTTGAAGCGTGACATCATTTGTCTTGCAGTAATCCATAGCAACTTCTTCATTGCTGATCAGGATTGTCGAATTCATTGAGGAAAGAGGAAGCGCGCGATCTTTTTGCGCCAGTTTGATTTTTGTGAATGGCAAGTGCTCCATTTTTAGCACGAAGGTGCGTGTTTGAAACTCTATAACTTTTGATTGGTTTAATGAAATATAGCAAAGTAGCATATCAAATTGAAGAAAATTGAAAGCTCTACAACTTCGTTAATAACAATTTACGAAAAAGTGACCTTGGAAGGCATTAGGCGTAAATGTTTGAGAAAAATAGCGAATTTTTCCCAAAATTATCGATTTTTCGCAACATATACCCGGAATATTTAATTAAAAACAACCTACCATCACTTCCACTATTCGAAATAACTAAAATTATGACCAAAGTTATCAATAAATTTACTTTTTAGTATGCACTCCATCGATTTTCCTTGTGACCGTTAGGAGGGGGATTGAAAAAAACTGCACCAGAATTCAGCTTGGCAACATCCATATTGTTAATCTATGAGCTTTCCTCAACTAAAATCCATCGTCAAAATGCGGTCCTCATATTTTGCATACTCAACCCCCTCCAGCGCCTGGTCTATAGGTTATTCTTAACATTCCTTTATCGTTAAAGAGTCATTCGTCATATATCACTTTCATCAAAAGTGATCTACCACTGTCATTGCACTTGATGACGTTTTAGGAATATAGACATTTATATTTCTTTTCTTTTTAGGGGCATGCACGGAATTGGAAGAATTGATATTGTGGAGAATCGATTTATTGGCATCAAATCTAGAGGTTCGTGAAGTAAAACTTTACTGTTGCTATTTTCTTTATATATATATATAAAAAAAAACGGTTCTTTTCTTTTTTTTTTTTTTACTTTGCTCAATGTTAAAAAAGTTTTGAACTGGAGTTTTTCAAATACCGACCTATTTTCAGTTTTAACAAGCGGTTAAAAAACATTCGGAAATTAAAAAAAAAATATGTCTATGTATGCGAACGATGAGTAACAGCTCTAACTCAAAATATTGCGAATAGAATCCAACAAAATTTGTTGCTCATATGTACCCCTCTCATATGTGAATGGGTGATGATACTATATCTTTTGTGTAGAGATCGCCGTCAAATGAATGTACTCCGATATTCTGGAAAAGTTTATTGCTCGGCAGTTGAAAATATAACCTGGAGAAATCTCTTCATCAGGATGATTTATGCACTTTACACTTGGTATTGTTTGCATTTAAACTGGTAAAAAGATTTACCCCTTCTCAGTAACTGTTTCGATCTTTGATAAATTTGAGTTGCATAGCATTCATGATGGCCATGTACGTGTGATTTCTTAATCAAGAACCAAAATTAATCTTAATCAAGAACCTTCTGTCCTTGTCTTTCCTCTGTGTGTATGACTCTGTTGTGAATGTTCGCCACACAGACCCTATAAACGGGTCTTCGGCAAGTGTGAGGGAAATTATTTTTAAAAAAAATGAAAATGAAAAATTTATGCTCATGATTTCTAAGAAAGTGTAATTATGAAAAGCAACAATTTGTTCCCATCACATTTTTTTTGTATGAAGCAGAATTAAAGTCAATGAAAACCACAATTTGATGTGATTTGCAGGAGTATACGAAACACCAGCAGGAACGATTCTGCATGCGGCTCATACAGATCTTGAACTTTTCGTTTTGGACAGAGTGAGTACATGTTCATTACATTACAGCAAAAATGATCTAAAATTAAAATTATTTCCTTCTTCTTTCTCTCTTTCACTCGCTGTCTCTCTCACACGCATTTAATTTTAACTCTCGAAAAAATCATTTCATAAACTGGCATAATAGCTATGAAAACTATTAAAATATAAAACTTTGGAAAATCATTTGCTCACAGTTTCTTTTCTTTATTAATGTCATTATTATTATTATTATTATTATTGCTATCATCATCATTATTATTCTATTATTATTACTGCTTTACGGTAATCTTGCCGCCTTGGAGAAAGCTGTGAACATAAATGAAAAAGAATAAAAAAATTGTAGAACTTTTCTTGCAAGATTAATTTTATTTAATTTTTGAAAACAGCACTCAATTGCTTAACCATGTAATAAAAAACTAAATATGATATTATTTTTCATAATGAAATTTTCCCCTCATAAATATATTATTTTTCGATTTCAGGAAGTCTACAAATTGAAAAAATATCTGGCAGTCAAGTTTTCCGAGCAGATTTACAACGGTATTTCTCTCTTTTCTTTTGAAAGGATCGAAGACAGTAGGATATTGCAGTTTAATAATTTTAAATTTTTAAATCAAGTTGCATATAATCAGCAATTTAAAAAACTAGCTAAACCTATGACACTATTTTTTTAAGTATATATAATACGATTGTAAAAAAAAAAAATGTATAAAATTTAATTTGTACTTCAGCAGGGCGGAAGGCGTGAGAGAGCGACTACTATCGTAAATGCTTCTTTTTTTACACTAAAATATGAAAGATATTTGATTGATATATTTATCATTCTGCAATCATACACTATGATAATAAATTATCTTGGGATCGTAATTTTTTTCGCATACTAGGATACTGGTAATACAAATTAGAATATAACAATTCAAATATCAATTATTAATCTTCAATCGAAGCCTTTATTTGTTCCTTAGGTTTGTGGTTCAGTCCAGAAAGCGAGTTTACGTTGTCCTGTTTAAGGTCAAGTCAGAAAAACGTGAGTGGAACCACGAGACTTATCTTATTCAAGGGTAACGTTTGTATTCTGGCTAGGAAATCAAATTCATCAACTTACAATCAAGATTTAGCAAGGTAAGATGAAAAATTCCTTTCTCCTCCTCCCTTAAAAGAGGATAAGTTTAATGTTTTAATAATGGACCATTTAAGGACAGTACATCAGACTAGGTGACCCGTGCGGAATTCCGCCCAAAAAAAAAAAAAAAAAACCTCTGAACTTAAAATTGAGTTATTCAGGTTCAAAGATTTCAGTCCTCGATTTGATGTGTTAGATTTGGTGTCTTAGTTTCGCTCCCCTGCTAAGGCGGTTTATTTTAAAACATTGGTTGTCGTGGTATAAAACAGAGGATACCTTTCTGCCCCCATTACGATAAAAAAACCAAAAACATCAAATTTTTGACATTGGTTGTTCTTGCACCAAGGTACAGAATTGAACACAGTCTGCCTGTTGGTACCCTGTTCCTTGGCATTGTAAAATCTTGTACGTTTGCACAACATCGAAATCAACTGCCGTCGTTCTGACAACTTTTCAAAGAGATCAAAGACACGTTCACTTTTACAACTACTACAAAAGTGATACCCTATATTAAAATCAAATACCCAAGGCTACTACTAAACTAAATACTAACGTTATCGCAAAACTACCATAGTATTTTGAAACAATAAAAGTTACAATTAAGGTTTACCGAGCTAAGCCTTGGCTCGAAATGTCGCATTTAAAATTGATTTGAACAACAATGGTAACGATTTTAATAGTTGAGCAAAAAATTTAACTTTTTCAAACTTCAATCGCTTATAAGTCGCTTAAACGTGGATTTTCGAGATTCTCGTTACGCGGCTCTAGCGGAGAAACGTTCTAAAGAACGCATTTTTTTTTTAATCTTTCGAATGAAATCAAAATGGAGACGATACGACAATTATTTCGCTAGATAGAGTCAATGTTGTGCCCAAAAATTGAAGTTCGAATAAAAAACGAACCGACACTTTTTAGAGGGTGGGTCTAATTTTCGTCAATAGCCCGGGAGATAAGTTTCAAAATCATAAATTTTCATGCAATTCGATAAAGAAATGAGCGAGTTTCGACCGGGTATAAGATTCGGCTTAGAGAAATAATGTATGGAGATGAAAATATTCAAGAATTCTGTCGTTAGATGAGTAATCCATCGTTTTTTGAATTCCTCAAAAGTATATCCTAATTTAGGGGCTCCAAAACTGGGTGCCACAAGAAGGTGCAGTGTGCCTCGAAACGTCTTAAGCAAAAATATACTGCACAGAGGAGTTCAGAAAAATGTATACTCTCGTTGACAGTGAAAATTCTTATTTTAGTCCTAATTTTATAGGTAAAATTATTACTTCCTACTTCAGTTCAATGTTTTAAGATGTAACAGTTACAGATGTTCAACTTGACCGCCATTAGCAGCTAAACAACTTCGATGCCGCTGAACATTCCGCCATGATGGGTAACGCACTGGCGTCTGAAAATGCTTTCATGCCGGGTACACTGTAAAAAATGAATGTTGTTTTTACAGTACAATACTGCTAAATTTTACGGCAATAATCTGTAAAATTGCGACCTTTACAGTAAGAAACTAAAGTTGATAGTTTTACAGTTTATAACTGTGCATTTTACAATTTTAAGTTAGAACCTCCTCTTCCAGTATTATAAAAAACAATAGTTAATGTTTTGCAGTGTACTCATACCACACTATCTTTTGACTAACAATTAAGCTGCAATACCAAGAAAGATTCATAGCTGTATGGCATTTTGTGCCAAGTAGGGTTGGCTGTCAACGAATGTATAAATTCTTTTTTTTTTTTAGGCCCCTCTCCTCCCCCTCAGTATGAAAAAAGAGATAAACGGATGCTGTGAGAAAATTGTGATTCTTCAAAAGATGACGCGGATCAGAGGGAAAAAAAACTTTTTTTGCTCCCTTAATGGGCGTATTAAATTTCTTACGTATCAGTAATAGGTCCCTTAAATTAGTCCACTTCAGTTAAACACGGATGTTTATTCCGAAAAATAGTCGGATGTATGTTCATTCCCAGCTTACATTTTTTTGCATTGAAAAAGACGTTCCTTGAAATATCGAAACACGCGTTTTCTTGTGCATTTGGGCTTTTCAACGTTGTATTTATGATTTTAGAGAGACTAGAATGTTTTCGCATTTGTATATTTGAAAGAAAGTTTCAACAAATCAGCTATTATTTCATTTCTTTCCATTAGTATCCTATAAGCTTGTGTTTTATCAACAAAAGTAGGTGCTCCATTATACATACATGCCCTATTACTGAATATTTACCTTAATTATTTACAGTTCAGAATAGAACCATATCTTCAAGGCAATTAGAAATTAACACTTTTTGATATTTCGGTGTGTTATTAATTCGTCTGAATGAAAATCCGCAAACTATTGTGTCCCTCTATTTACTCGTTAGTAAATGTTATGCAGGTACATTTAGTAAAAAAGATCTCCTTCGCTTCCTTATATATATTCAAGGTATAATAACATGAACCATAATTGCAATCATTAAAATTATATCGGAATAAAGGTATATTTATATATTCGCACGCGAAAACGATGATAGACTTCTAGAATGTTCTGCAAGCGAAACACTTTTTCTCTCTAGGCGCTCTTCATTCATTGTTTATTGATTGAATTTTTTAAAATGGATGTTTTTAAAATGTACTTTTCATTGATAATAAAAATTCTCTTTTGCCTCTTTTAAAGCATGGACATTCAAGGAGACTGCACTCCAAGTGATGCAGATGGTTTTATAAAAGTCAATGCTATAAGGTATACTTATTTTTAATGCTAATCAAAGTCGCAAACGCTATGAACGTTTTTGACTATAATATCCTGGAAATATTCTCTCGTCTTGCATTGAAAAAAATCTGGTATGGGTCCCACACTACTTCCTTTTAAGAGTAAATTTCTTTGTAGATGTCTTAGTGTTAAAATAGTGCTAGGAGGAGCAAGATAGCAATTCGAACATTTACACCCATAGTTTGCCACGAAACAATGCAAAACAAATGTTTTACAATGAATCATTTTCTAAATATCGCCGATTTTAACATCATTCAGTGGATTTTTCGCAAAATATCGCCAATAGCGCCAAATTGAACCCAAATTCAAAAAATATTTTTTTTCGCCAAATTTGTCGCCAACTTGGCAACATGTCACCAAGTTGGCGTCAAACACTTGGCGACCAAAAGCTTGGCGATATATCGCCAAATGGTCGTGCCAATTCATCTGCATTGAAATTAACACTGATTTACCCCAAAAAAGGGGTAAAACACCGCCTTGGGGTCATTCGAATGCAACCACAAGGGGAGGTGCACAACTAGACCATCCTCAGAGACTACATACCAAGCTAGAAGCTTCTACGGTGTATAGTTTTTGAGTTATGCGACCCACATACATACGCACATACGTACATACAGACGTCACGAGAAAACTCGTCGTAATTATCTCGGGGGTCGTTGAAAAGGATTTTTCGACTGCTTATATCGTCGGCACCATGCTAAACTAACGAATGTGAAAAATCGCGTTTTTCAAGTTCAGATTTCACAAATATTTAAAATTAAAATGATACTTTCGAACGATAGTTTTACACTTAGAGACAGGGTTGATCGATTTAAGAACTGTAAATACGGGACATGCTCTTGGGGGGGGGGGGGGGGAATTGAGAGATGAAGTCTAAAGTTTGAATTTTTGCAACCTTAGACTTTGATATTAAACGTTTCTCACAAATTTAAACGAAAAAAACTAGCTATCGTGGCCGTCACGAAACTTTCTTCTATATCTATCTTTAATTCCGGTTACAAAATAAAATACATACGCGCCCGAATAATTGAAGACAGATCCAATTTTCCAGTTATCGTAATAACCCTGCAAATGCAGAATCAATGAGCAAAAGTGGAAATCATTGCAAAAGACTTGTTTAGATTAATTGCAAACATTTTATTTGTTAGTAAAAAGAAATTGGCAACAGTTAAAAATTTAAAATCATTGAAAGTTTTCAGCTGTTTTGATAATTAAATAGCGTGAAAGCGATTTTTTAATGAATTAATTTTTCGCATTGCTGACTAAGCGCAAAAATCACCCCACCCTCCCCCTGGGGCGATTGGCGCCAAAATTTAATCGATGCTTGCTTCCATATTGGGTTAGTGTTATTCCAAATTTCATTCAAATCGCAGCAATATTTCCCGAGATACAGGAGGTGCAATGACAAAATAAGCACTTTTGATTGCTCCATCCCCATTTGAGATATTGACACACAAATTGAATCAGCACCTGTACTCAATAGGGTCTACCTATGGACCAATTTTCGTTTGATTCCGCCGGTTACTTCCTGAGATATAGCAGTCACCCTCGTGCAGAACACGTGCGATTGCTCCACCCCCCTTCGAGATATTGACAAACAAATTGAATCAGCACCTGTACTCAGTAGGGTCTACCTATGGACCAATTTTCGTTTGATTCCGCCGGTTACTTCCTGAGATATAGCAATCACCCCCGCGCAGAACACGTGCGATTGCTCCACCCCCCTTGGAGGAATTCGCTAAAAAAAGTCAGGTGCACCAGTTCACATGGTGGTACATATGTGCAAAAATTTTTGTTCGATTTCATTCAGTAGTTTTTGCTCTAGCGCGGCCACAAAAACTGGTCACACACATACAGACTCCACACACAGACACACACACACACAGACAGACATTTTCCAACTAGCTGTCGTGGCCGTCACGAAACTTTCTTCTATACCTATCATATGAATTCCAGTTACAAAATAAAATACGTACTCGCCCGAATAATTGGAAACAGCTCCAATTTCCCAATTATCGTAATAATCCTGCAAATGCAGAATCAATGAGTGAAATCGGTAATAATTGCAAAAGCCTTGTTTAGATTAATTGCAAACATTTTTTTTGTTAGTAAAAAGAAATTGGCAACAGTTAAAAATTTCAAATCATTGAAAGTTTTCAGCTGTTTTGATAATTAAATAGCGTGAAAGCGATTTCTTAATGAATTAATTTTTCGCATTGCTGACTAAGCGCAAAAATCACCCCACCCTCCCCCTGGGGCGATTGGCGCCAAAATTTAATCGATGCTTTCTTCCATATTGGGTTAGTGTTATTCCAAATTTCATTCAAATCGCAGCAATATTTCCCGAGATACAGGAGGTGCAATGACAAAATAAGCACTTTTGATTGCTCCACCCCCATTTTAGATATTGACACACAAATTGAATCAGCACCTGTACTCAATAGGGTCTACCTATGGACCAATTTTCGTTTGATTCCGCCGGTTACTTCCTGAGATATAGCAGTCACCCTCGTGCAGAACACGTGCGATTGCTCCACCCCCCTTCGAGATATTGACAAACAAATTGAATCAGCACCTGTACTCAGTAGGGTCTACCTATGGACCAATTTTCGTTTGATTCCGCCGGTTACTTCCTGAGATATAGCAATCACCCCCGCGCAGAACACGTGCGATTGCTCCACCCCCCTTGAAGGAATTCGCTAAAAAAAGTCAGGTGCACCAGTTCACATGGTGGTACATATGTGCAAAAATTTTTGTTTGATTTCATTCAGTAGTTTTTGCTCTAGCGCGGCCACAAAAACTGGTCACACACATACAGACTCACACACAGACACACACACACACAGACAGACATTTTCCAAAAATGGTCGAAATGGACTCAGCGCACCTTAAAACGTGCAAATCCGTCAAAATTCGACATTCGAAAATTTTCACGAAACCAATACTTTCTTCTATATATTAGATATAGAAGAAAGTAAAATGGTCGAAATGGACTCAGCGCACCTCAAAACGTGCAAATCCGTCAAAATTCGACATTCGAAAATTTTCACGAAACCAATACTTTCTTCTATATATTAGATATAGAAGAAAGTAAAAAGAACACAATGATCATATGAATAAAAACTTCATTTTTTACCATTACATGGTTATTTTTTGTCTGGAATATTGGTAGGGAAAGGTTTTCCACTAATTATTGTGAAAATTCGTATTTCCGTGTTCATGACGCAGGCCCGTCATTTCAAATTTTGCCGATTGTGGGGGGGGGGGGGGGAGAGGTAAATTATACCAAAGTTCAATGTAAATTATACCAAAAAAATCTGGTATGGACCCCACACTACTTCCTTTTACGTGTAAATTTCTTAGTAGTTGCCTTAAGTGTTAAAAAAAGTGCTTGGAGTGAGCAAGGTAACAATTCAAATATTTACTCTCCTAATCTGCCACGAAACAATGCAAAAAATTTACAATGGTTCATTTTCTAAATATTGCTGATTTCAATATCATTCAGTGAATTTTTTGCAAAATATCGCCAATAGCGCCAAGTTGAACCCAAATTCAAAAAAAAATTTTTTCGCCAAATTTGTCGCCAACTTGGCGATATGTCGCCAAGTTGGCGTCAAACACTTGGCGACCAAAAGCTTGGCGACATATCGCCAAGTGGTCGCGCCAATTCATATCACTTGAGTCTGCATTGAAATTAACACTGATTTACCCCAAAAAAGGGGTAAAACACCCCCTTGGGAACATTCGAATGCAACCACAAGGGGAGGTGCACAACTAGACCATCCTCAGAGCCTACATACCAAGCTAGAAGCTTCTACGGCATATAGTTTTTGAGTTATGCGACCCACATACATACATACGCACACACGTACATACAGACGTCACGAGAAAACTCGTCGTAATTAACTCGGGGGTGGTTGAAAAGGATTTTTCGGCTGCTTATATGTTGGTAGGTACATATGCACGTGCTGACAGGTCGAAAAAACTACTGAACATTCATTCGGGGGTGAGCAAAATCAAAATTTAGACTCACATTTGAGTGATTTTTACTTCCTTTTACGTAGTAAAGGAAGTATTGTGATCGCGAAAAAAAAAATCACTCAAATTTGAGTCTAACTTTTGATTTTGCTCACCCCCGAATGAATGTTTCGTAGTTTTTTCGACCTGTCAGCACGTGCATATGTACCTACCAACATATAAGCAGCCGAAAAATCCTTTTCAACCACCCCCGAGTTAATTACGACGAGTTTTCTCGTGACGTCTGTATGTACGTGTGTGCGTATGTATGTATGTGGGTCGCATAACTCAAAAACTATATGCCGTAGAAGCTTCTAGCTTGGTATGTAGGCTCTGAGGATGGTCTAGTTGTGCACCTCCCCTTGTGGTTGCATTTGAATGTTCCCAAGGGGGTGTTTTACCCCTTTTTGGGGTAAATCAGTGTTAATTTCAATGCAGACTCAAGTGATATGAATTGGCACGACCACTTATACAAATACAAATACAAATGTGGCGACCAGCAGCAGGCTCAGGGCCCAACTTGGCTGGTCCTAGTCAAATTAAAGACCCCAATGAAGATCAATGGCCCTCTTAAAGCCATCTACTCCATTGCTCTTTACCGCCTCTTCCGGTAAGCTGTTCCAAGTTCCCACTACCCTGCTAAAATAGTAATTTTTTCGAATTTCCAGGTTCGCCTGAGGTTTAAACAGCTTAAAACAATGACCCCTTGTCCTGCTTTCCTTGCAAAAATCCAACCCTGCAACATCATTCATTTTAATAAATTTAAATAACTGAATCATGTCCCCTCTGGTTCTCCGTTGCTCAAGACTATACATATTAAGCATTCTAAGTCTGGAATCATAGTCTAAATTAGAAAGTCCATTCACTAACCTTGTAGCCCTCCTTTGTACCCTTTCCAATAAATTAATGTCTTTCTTCAGATAAGGAGACCAAAACTGAACAGCATACTCCAAATGAGGTCTTACCAAACTTCTATATAGAGGCAGAAGAACCTTCTTAGATTTGTTTGAAATAGATCTATTAATAAACCCAAGCATCCTATTGGCTTTGTTACTAGCTATGCTGCACTGTTGACTGGACTTGAAATCCTGATTTATTAAGACACCTAGATCCATAACATTATCTGCCCTACTAATGACTGAACCCTGTAAATAATAGCTTGTATGCTTATTTCCATGACCGAAATGCAGCACTTGACATTTCCCAACATTAACTGCCATACCCCACTTGTCTGCCCATTTAGTAATATGATCCAAATCCTGTTGCAGCTGATTTATTTGTTCGTCATTTTCTACAACCCCCATAAGTTTGACATCATCGGCAAAACAATTCATGTTTCCAGAAACATTTTCATGAATGTCATTCATAAAAATAATAAACAAAAGGGGACCTAAAACTGATCCTTGGGGAACCCCACTTAAAACTTCACTCCATTTAGAATAGTTACCCCTAACAACTACTCTTTGTTTCCTTCCTGTCAGCCAATTCCTAACCCAAACTAGAATTTTACCTCCTACCCCTATACCAGCTAATTTGCTGAGTAGTGCTACATGCGGTACCTTATCGAAAGCTTTTAAACAATGTTCCCAATTTCTTTGAGTGATGGGAATTTCCATAATGGTTTTTAGCGTATCGCGAAGAGTCAGGCATGGAATAAAATTTAGAACAGTTTAGTTCGGTTGGTCGCCAAGTGTTTGACGCCAACTTGGCGATATATCGCCAAGTTGGCGACAAATTTGGCGAAAAAAATATTTTTTGAATTTGGGTTCAATTTGGCGCTGTTGGCGATATTTTGCAAAACATTGTCTGAATGATGTTAAAATCGGCGATATTTAGAAAATGAATCATTGTAAAACATTTGTTTTGCATTGTTTCGTGGCAAACTATGGGTGCAAATGTTCGAATTGCTATCTTGCTCACTCCAAGCATTTTTTTAACACTTGAGGCAACTACTAAGAAATTTACACGTAAAAGGAAGTAGTGTGGGGTCCATACCAGATTTTTTTTTTCGCGATCACAATACTTCCTTTACTGCGTAAAAGGAAGTAAAAAGCAAAAGCCACCGCCATTTATATGTAAGTACATTAATTTCCAAAACCAGGGGGGAGGCCATTGACCCTGATGTCCCAATTCGTCCTGATGTCCCAAATGACGGGCTTGTCTTGCGTGAGAGATATAATAGTCGCTTCTACTGATGACTAATGTTTAGTATGTACTTTTTCAAAAAACTAGACGAACCAATGAGGAAGTTTGAACTCAAAATAACTTTAAGGAGTCATTAACAAAAATTTTGATTACAATTGAGTAGGCAGAATTAAACCTTACTATTTGAACTCACTATAAGAAGTTAACCTAAAACAAATTTAAAAAATCAGTATTCAATATTTTTTGGGGAAAAACTGTACAGTTTTGTCAATATTAGAACATGATAATTATTCTTATATAACCTCGGAAAATTCCTTTATTTTAAATCATATTTACTACTAGATTTTACTGCTGCAATAATTCTTTCTAAGTTTTGATGGTCTTTAGGATGCCATAAAACTCACTGTAATTTATATTTCTGTCGCTCATTGTAAAAATTATGCATCTTCAAGTTTTTAAAACGCGTATTTGTTTGCTAAATGGAATAACATTTAGTTACATCTTTTAGTATAAAAGCGAAGCGAAGCAAATTTCAAAAGATTGAAATTGATTGATTCAAAAAAAAAAAAAAAAATCTAGTGACTAATAGTAGCTGAACACATATATTTCTTGAAAAATTGAAAAATTGAGAGGGCTTTTTATATCATAAGGCATAGTAAAATCATTTACAAGGAGATACACCACTTTTACAATGAAGGTTTGTTGATTGTCACAATAATTTCTGCTCTAAATGAATAGAACACTAATATTACTTCAGAACAGTAAAATATTATAATTCAATCAATTTTCTTATCACTCTATTTCACATTTCTTGTTTTACTCTTTTTTTTCTGAAAATAATGTTTCATTTTGTAAAATGCTGCTTCTAGCCAGAATACGGGACTTAAGCCGTCCCGTATCAAGGCTCCCCGGGACGCAGGACAATATTTCAAAAAACAGGACTGTCCCTTGAAATCCGGGACGTCTGGCAACCCTGCTTAGAGATATCTATAAAAGTTTAAAAATTGAAAATAACCAAACACGTCAGGTGGGAATAAGTTATATGCAGTGTTTTGGCTCTCCTGAAAAGTGCCAATTTTCACATTCGTTAGTTTAGCATGGTGGCGACGATATGTTGGTAGGTACATATGCTCATGCTGACAGGTCAAAAAAACTACTGAACATTCAGTCGGGGGTGAGCAAAATCAAAATTTATACTCAAATTTGAGTGATTTTTTTTTCGCGATCACAATACTTCCTTTACTACGTAAAAGGAAGTAAAAATGAAACGTTCCTGAAAAATAATGGGCAGCTAATGTGCGTAATTTTTGCTAGTAACAAATCTGAATTAAAAGAAAACAAGAACGTTCTGAAATTAACCTGGGATTTTTCAGCAGAATTCAGAAACTTTCCCAATTCAAAAGACAAGTGGCAAATAAGATGAGAAACATTTACCGACAGCCCAGTTCATAACTACCCTAGCAGCATCATCTCATCGGCCGATGATCGGCCATTCATCGAAACCCGATGAAATTATCATCGGCCGATGATCCAATATGTCTCATCGGCCAAACAGAATCCGAGCAGCAAAATCCGATGAGTTTTGCTTGAAATACGATGAGATTTGGAGCAATTTACGAGCAAAACAATCCCGTGCCGAAGAATTTCATCGGGAAACTTGATCGGAATGATATCGTTTTCCGATGGAATATAGCTCGGCTTATTTTCATCGGGAAAGTTGATCGAAAGGATACCGCTTTCCGATGAAAAGTAGCTCATCGAAAACTGTGTTCGGATATTGATCGGAACGATGGCATCGTGCATTACGGGATCAGTTTACGAGGAGTTCGATGATCTGCCGAGCAAAATCCGACGAGTTGATGCTACTCGGGTTGCTGCTAGTATATTGCACGTAGTTCTGCCTTAGCCCTGGTTTCAGGGCAGTAACGTTTAATGAAATATAATGTTTGCAAATTGAGCAAAATTTTTTTACGAATATTTGATCTATGTGGCGAAGAATGGTATTTAATTTTTTTTTTTAATAATCCACAAACTAGAAGTAGGGGAATGTGGGGCAAAGTGAAATAGCAAAATATTTTCCCAGTTTGCAGCGCCACCTATCTAGCAATATTTTAACAAAATCCCTAGAAATACAGTCTATTACTGTCAACAAATAGATAGAAAAAGATCAACGAAAAAAATTATACTAGTCCTTTACAAAATTTTATACACCTATTGTAATATTCATGTTTTTTCAAAAATATTTTTTGTTATCATACAATTATAAAGTTTTTGTAAATTATCATTTTAAGAATTAATTGAGATCTACTGGTATCCAGTACAATACTTATTTCGTTTATGTTAAGAGAATTTTGATTTTAAATGTTCAATGTAATTTGTCAAGTACACGCGAGGCAAAGTGGAATGTGCAAAGTGAAATAGTTCATTTCGTTTACTTCTATTTTAATTTTTAATTCACGTACGTATTTCTTTATATATTCATTAATTTACATTTTTTTACCTATTAATTTACTTATTTGTTCATTCATTCACTGATTTTCTTATTCGTTCTCTATTTCATTCACTCTTTTCTTTTTCACATAAATTAATGAGTTCATTAATTTGCTTATTTATTTATTCGTTTATTTTTTATTAATAAGTTATTTATTTGTTTGTTTACACGTTTATTTGATAAAAATTACTGTTAATCATAACATAAAAAATTTTTCATAGTAAAAATATTGCATTTTTCACTTTGCGCCATGGTTTTTTAAGATGGAAAATTTCTATCTTTTTTTTAATGTGCAAAATAACTGCCAAAAATGAAAATAATATTTCAACGCAAGCTGTCACACAAAATACATTATTCAATCTTGATGTACAATAATTTTCAGAACAAATTTCCGATGCGTTCATTTTGAAATAGGTTAGCTATCTTAACTGTTTCACTTTGCCCCCACATTTCCCCCCTACATTTGCCCATCTACAGTATGCTGGTAGATATTTGCATTTACTATCAATGTACTTCAATTTTCCTGATAAGTTAAATTTTCATTACTTTATTGTTATTGTTTTCTCTCTCTATATTTTTATTCTCTTAATTCCAAACAATTGAAATTTAGGGCTCCGTTTTAAATTTTCGTTTTTCTTTTAGATTGAAGGAATATTTCCGTACTCAAGTTGCAGAAAATTCACTTTGATTGCGAAGCCCAAGAAGCAGTTAAATATGAGTTTCAAATTACGAAATAATCGACTTCGTAATCTGTTATGACTTTCTTATTAGCTGTTTCAACACTAAACATTGTTTCGCGGACCAATTTGAAACTATAATCTGCTCTTACGTTTATAATTCTTCTGCAGCGTTGTAGCACAGAAAATCGTCCATAAAGATGAAGCATTTTTGTAAGCATTATTGTCTGAGATCCTTTATAAGTTTAATTTTAAATTATTTCATACTTTTGCATGACATATATTTTTTATAATTACAAATCATTAAAATGCGTAAGTCATATGTAAGCATAATAACTCTTCTTTGCTTTCTTCTGCATTTGGTTTCGCGATAATTTTTGAATTTCAACGGAATATACGTTTTAAAGACGTACTGAATTGACTTTGACCACTTTTGAAAAAGTCTTTAGGGTAACTCTAACTGAAAAACTACTGCATAGAATCAAATGAAGTAGTATACATATACGTACTTCACGTGAGTTAATACTGATGAGTTTTCGGCAACAGTCTCTCCAAAGTGAGCGGGGCTATCTAACGTTTTTCTCATTAAACGAGACTGAGCTATATCTACAGAAGTAATGCAAAGATTCAAATAAATATTGATTCATAGGTAGACCATAGAAGGCACAGATTTATTTTTGGCGCCAATCTATCAGTGTGGGATGATATGTGTGGAATGAAAAGCATCAAATTCGTTAGAAAAGTTAAAAGTGGGGAGAGATCGCAAATAACTTCTCTGGACGGCACATTAGCGTAGAGTTAGAATGATGAGCTTTTTTTAAATTTATTGTATTATGTTGTATTCGCAAAATTGTAAACGCATAACAAAGTTTACTTAGTTATAGCCACCCTTGCTTCTTTTGTTTTCAGCCAACCTTGAAGTAGGGGAAGACCGCCTATATTGGACCCCCTAAGAACAGGAGGCCTGTGTCGCTCAATGTGAAGCAAAACAAAAATACAAAATAGGGCATCGTAAGCTAAATTTAATCAGGAACTGCCCTAGGATCTCATATTTTCTAAAAATATAGAAATTATTTTTTAAAAAATTATCTTACAAAAAGTTGCAAAAGTCCAATTTAGGAATATATGAGCCTATATTGAACCATGCGCTTCCTAAATTGGACCGAGCCAGGAAATCATAGAATAATTTAGATTTGAACTATAAACATCTTTTTTCTGGGATTTGCATTAGAACTTTTTTTTACTTCGGTCTCACTTCGGCAGTGTTGATAAACTCACCGATGGCATTTCATGCACTTAACCATGTTTGGCACTTTATCTCTATGTCAAATATTGCAATAACAATTGTTTTGTGCTGTTGCTTGATTCTTCTTGTGTGACCTTTTCTGTTCTATGCTCCTTTCGTACGGCATTAGAATGATTGCTGAGATAGCCTTCCTTTTTGTCCTTTATATTTTTTATATAAGGTGATATGTGAGCCGGGGCTTTAAAAAATCATAGATAGAGTTGAAAATCATGCTTTGATGAGAACTATCCGCTGATTCTGCAGAGCTTTTACTAATTTAAGTCGTAGCTAGTTCTTGTACATGGTGTACAACAGTATAACTTACACCAAACATGTAGCCTTTCATTTTGAGTAGTTTTATCTGGACTACGTCCTTCAACTCTGCTCCAGCCAAATCAATGCCATTAAACACATGGCAATTAACAGGTCAAACTCCTATTCTTTAGAATCAACTCACAGTATTTCCCATGATCTTGATTGCGGTTTGCCCATAAGAGTTACAAAACAGTTCTTCTACGCGATATTGGGTAATGGATCTCATTAGATGTTCTCACATGCATCACATGCTCGATTAAAATATGTAGATAGAAACTGAAAAAAGACCTTATCTTCGTGCATGGTGTGCTTAAAGAGAAAGCATTATTATATCGCTCTCGTTAGCCAAGTTTATTGCATCTATGTTCTTTATGTAAGTGCCTATTTATTCATAGTGTGCCTGTCTATTAATAGAAGAACATTCTTTTTACATTGCATGGCTTAACGGTTTTGATGAAATGTTGTATCAATTGAGTGAATTATCATTCGTGATCCAACCTTTTTTTGAACAAGCATATTGCTCACCAAGGGGTGCTTTTACGATAAGCGTATACATGGAACGTAATCTTTTGAAAATAAGCATGGGGAGGAGGGAGGGAGGGTGTGTAGCAATTCTATTGCACTCATGCAGCAAATAACCAGTGTGTTTCTATCACGTTCATCACGCATACTGCTCCAAACTGGTGTTTACCTGTATACGTTAATATATTTTGGGGCTTTTGGACAGTGAAAAGACCAGCTTCATCTACATTGAACATTTCAATAGCATATAAATTGTTTCTTTTTAAAATCTTTTCGAACAAATCGAAGAATTTCAATTTTTTCTCGGTAACACAAAATTTTAATTAAATTAATAGCTATGTTTAACAACCTGAAACTGCAGCTTAATGGAAAAAGAGAAAAAAAAAAAAACATATTTTAAGAATTTGCAGCTTCTAGAATATGTACTTGATATAAAAATATTTTTGAAAAAAAAATTGAACCGACTTCGTAACTTCACTCAGAAAATGCTCTAAAAAGTAAAAAATAATTTTATTCTTTGAACTCCATCGATACTACATTTAAACATAAGTTTTGAAGTCGGAGCAAAAAAAGCCAAATAGAATCATTCGAAACTATAAATATAAATTTAAATGAATCCAGGTTCTTTATTCGCATTCGCATTCATTGAAAAATACATATACAAATATTCAGCTCTCAATTTTCAATGATTTCTCTGAAAATGTTGGCAAAATATAGTAAACATCATTTTACCTATAGTTTTTGCGCCGACTTCAAAACTTATGTTTAAATGTAGTATCGATGGAGTTCAAAGAATAAAATTATTTTTTACTTTTTAGAGCATTTTCTGAGTGAAGTTCCGAAGTCGGTTCAATTTTTTTTTCAAAAATATTTTTATTTTAATCTTTTTAGTGTAAATGTACATATGAAATAAGGTAATGTTTCCATTGCAAAACTTCACCTAATTTTCTTAAGTAAATGCTTCATAAAATAAACTATGTAAGAAAAAAAAAGAAAGTATCAACGCGTCTAAAATTTTAAACGATTGACACTAAAAAATAATCCTTGTTATTCTCTGGTATTTATTTGTGTACTAGTTTAATTAAAGGCTAAATATTAACGGCTTTTCAACTAATTTATGTTTCAAAACAACACTAGATTCTCGCAGTTCATAAAATTTCACGACGTATTACATAGGTGGCCCGCTAATGAGTTTTATGTTTGATTCAGTTAAGCCTTCATTCACAATTTTCATGATCATTATAATAACTGTTTCATATTAATCACGTTCTGTAACAATGGATTTCATATTTAATCATTTAGGACAAATCGCTTTAAATTTGAGCAAAAATTTGGAGATTTTCCTCATTTTCTTCAGAATTCCTTTATCAAACCTTATGTAAATTAAGACTAACAAAACCTGAAATATTACGAATCAATCAGTACCTGGTACGACTTTCAGTTCGTTGGAGTTCAGGAGAAAAAAGCAGGACATAGAAAGATACTCGGTTTAAAATTTTCAAAAAGACCATAGAAAGGAGTTTCATTATGCAATCCAGAGAAGCCTGGCGTTCAAAATGGTCATTATTACGATTACTGTGATCCCAATTTCTTTTTCGAAAGATTTCTGCAGGTTCCCGTTATCGAACCCGGACCACGAGAGGATGGGACCAATCGGAAAGAAAGACCTTTCTAACAAAAAAAGAATTTTTGAAATCGGTCCAGGCGTCTTCGAGTAATCTTGGAACATACCGAAAAAAAAAAATTCTCCGACGAATTGTATAACCTCCTCCTTTGTTGAAGTCGGTTAAAAAAAATGAATATCGTGAATATGTGTTAAAGTATGCTTAAAATAATCTTAACTATGCTATTAAATCATATGAGTCACTTATTTTATGTTACAAGTAATAAAAAGTCTGGTTTAAAATTATATTCTTAAATTGGACCACCGGTCCAATATAGGAAAATTTTTTCGGTCCAATAAAGGAAAACATGCCATTTTTTATTCTCCAGCTAATATCTCTGTCAAAAATTATCACAATCGCGCATGTAAATACATAGATGTAATCCTTATTAAACACAGATTATTATGCTATAACAGCAGTTTACCTCAGCTTACAAATTTTAGTACTATCTTACTATGTACAAGTCCGAAAAGTAAGATTTTACACGTTTTCAACCATAAATCATGCCGTAACTCACGCTACGCCAGTTCGAAGACTGGGTGAAAACTTCATACACATTGCTTTTATTCCTAAAACTTTATATTTCAAACGTTAAAGCGTAGCATAAATCTCTGTACTAGATTTTATGCCCGAAGTCCAATTTAAGCAGTGGTCCAATATAGGCGGTCTTCCCCTATAGTGGTTAGGGCTGCGACATCGATGTCGATGTTTTGGAAACATCGATGTTTTTGTCAGGACGTCGATGTTTTTACCATCGATGTTTGAGGATCGATGTTTTCCAACATCGATGTTTTGGGCTCGATGTTGTTTTCGATATCGATTTTTTATATTCCAGCAAAGAAAGCCAAAGAAAAACATACGATAAGCATATACTTATTAAAAAGTTTTCATCATGAATCAGAAGTTGCAATATTAACCTCATTGGAAAAAAATTCTATGGTTATAATCGATGTTTTGCTCTATCGATGTTTTTGAAACATCTCTAATTTGCTTTTCCGTTTTTTTTTTTTTTTCGTTTTTAATGATCGTTGTTTCGCGCTCAATGTTTTTTTTTTCCTTTCGATGTACTTTTTGCATTTCAGCAAAAACAATAAAAATGTGCGATGAAAAAGATTCATCTATCTTCAACCACTGGTTGCAATGTTCACCAAATTGAAAAAAAAAAAAAATATTACATAGCTAACGATGATTATACTGTCAATGATTTTTAAACATCGTTGTTTTGCATTTGATATTTTTTTCGATGATGTTTTACATTTCAGCAAAAGAAAAAAAATTTTTTTTTAAATATCGACAAAAAATAGTTATACAGTAAATCAACAGTTGCAGTATATATCTCACTGGAAAAAGTTTTCATAATTGACATCGATATCTTACGGTTGATGTTTTTCCAGGATACAAAAGACGTATCTAATTGAGTGATTATAAAGAGGCACTTGTAATGGGGAGTAAATGATTAACTGTACATTCAAATGTGTAAGCAATTAAAAAAAAAAGATCGATGTTTTAAAACATCGATGTTTTTTGGTCGATGTATCAATAACATCGATGTCCTTATTTTTCAACATCGATGTCTTGAAACATCGATGCTTTGCCTTCGATGTCGCACCCCTAATAGTGGTGGCAACTCGAGAAAGGGAGAGGAGGGCAAGTGGGCGACCACCACCGCATTATTTTTCATCCCCAAAGATCGCCTAAACGTTTTTGAGATTTTGATAACAGAAAACATTTCGGGGGAGATCATCCAACCCATAACATCACCAAAGATAGCTTAAAGTTGCAATTTTTAGACTGCAAGTATGAAATGTTTCCGAAGGAGAACCCCCAAAGAAGCTCCCTTCTTCCTGTAGCGTCAAAGATGGACTAAAGCTGCGTAATTAAGACCCTTCAGAATTTTTCTAGGAAAAGAGCACCCCTTACCCTACCATTTTAAAATTCGGTGTTTCTTGCGTTGTTAAGACTTCAATTTAGAAAAAAATCAGTGGGCCCCTGAATCTTTCTCTGAAATCACTAAAAGAAGTCTAAAATTGAGTTTTAGAGCTTTATGAGTTAAAAAAAATTACTAGGGAAACATTCGAACCTTTTCTTTTCTCCTTACATCACCCAAAGATAGTTCGAAATAAGGTTTTTAAAGCTTCAACTTGAAAAAATTTCAGGGAAAGAACTCCAGAACACCTAGCCCCAAATTTACAAACAATGGGCGTTTCTGAGACAGCAATTTTGGCTAAACACTTCCTTTAAGACTTCAGCTTTGAAGAATTTTCGAGGGAGAGTCTTCGAAGCTCAAGTCATCCGAAGATAGCCTAAAATAAAATCCCAAGTTTTCAAAAAAAATTTGCCCCTACACTAATGAGCCCCAGTCACCGCCTCTTTTAAAGTGAATTCGGGCATGGGAAAGTGCCAACAATCCTGAGAGGAACTATAAATGTTTTTAGGGCACACTTTACGCCTTATATTGCAAATAAAAGATTCTGACTTCTTCTTTCGTGTTAAAAGGCATTCATGCTCATAACAAAATAAAAACTGATTACATATCCGTCAGAGACATGATGTGTTTCTATTTTTCTACACCACGTTTTACTGGCATATTAATTCAACTGGATTTTACTTAAAGGGGTATCATGCTTAGGACAATTCTTTCAGGCGCAACTCTCAATTCACCCGCAACGTCAACTTTAGGTCTTTGATTCAGCTATACCTACCAGAAACAGCAAAGAACACGGATATTTTCTGGTTAAAGCTGGCTGGATAGTAAAAGTTGAGGTTGAGTTAGCAGTTGGATTGAACTAATTTTCCTTAGAGAAAAATGGCCTGGGAACATAAACACTTTATCTGACTATCTGACCTTCCCATTACACAAGACTCCGCTATGTTGCTGTTTCTAATGGGCTTTCATATTGGCTCCTCTTCATTTGCAGACCTGGCAATCATTTTTTCATATGTCATCGCAATCGGTGGTTCCCATAATCACCTCAGGATTTTGGCCCTCAGTTTCTCCCCCGATGCCTGGGCCTTTACAATACGAATCGCACTCGAATCGAATTTAACCAAGAGTCAAGCAAAGTAGATACTCAAGGGATCTTTAACATGCTGCATAATCATGCGACAAGGACACTGATGACTTTCTACATCTTGAAAATTCACCAACTCCACCCTGTAGAACTTTCCAGATCTATTCGTTTCACATCTCAAAGCGTGCAATGAAAGCATTTTGTCTTGGAACACTAAATTTTTATTAGGGTTTCCTGGGCCCATTATAATACATCAGATCTTTATCTCGCAGTATAGAACCAGCGGCTTGACCAAACGTTTCTCCCGAGCAGCAATCTCGATAACCTGCAAAAGAGGAAGAAGTGTGAGCTAAAAACAGACGTTCTAAGAAAAAAATCAACGTAATGGCTAATGACTATAAAAGGTGCTCATGTCAACTCCTGATGAGTTAATTATTCCTAAGACCGATGGGATTTAAAATGGTAATTGATGCCATAGAGGCACATGGATTAATGCGTCTAAACAAGTGCTCCGTGTAATATTGTAACCAGGTAGGACTTATACAGTGTCCCTTGGAGGTCTTGTACGGGTGGTTGTCAGTAATAAGGACAAGGATAAAATATGGTCTGCAGTTCTGATGATAAGCAGGAAAAAACACCTCATTCCAAATCGAAGTTAAAAGTTTTGTCTCCGAGTTATAAATTCAAAGGTGATAAAAAGCTTACGGCGGACATAATAATAGTAAAACAATGTAATAAAACGCACAAGCAAAATTGAGATATGAGTTTTGCTGTTAATTGGAACCACTTTATCAATTCCTAAAGCTGTGAAATCATTGAGGAGAGTAATCTCAGTAAATAGATTATGTATGTTAGGGAATGAACGAAGAAATAAATAAACCTTTGGGGGCTAGATTTAGTACTCTATTCGGAAAGTCGATGTTTGCTTGTAGAGTGTCGGTCTGTCATGACACAATATACAGACGAACCCATACCACTTATTCTTAAAACTGTTACGCAAGTAATATGAAAGCCTGAAACATTTTAAAGACAAATTTTCAAAAATCGCTATAGCGGGCGGGTCAGACAACATTACTTGGCAGTGAAATGTCCTGTACGTATCGCTAAACCTCGAAATATTTGAATTGTTTTCACTGTAAAAATACAAATGAGAGTTAAAAATAATAGAAAACTTCGCTATCTGTATTTTTACTGTGCAAAATCAGAAAATAAATGTTTCGTGATTAATTGTTACGAACGGACATTTCAAAATCAAATATTGCGGAATGACCTCATGAAACATTATAAAAAATTGTAATTAATTTTTCCATTAAAATAATAGAGCAACCGTCTTGATCTTAATAACCTAATTTTCACATAATGATTTTTGCGGCAGCAGCGCCAAGTTTTCAAAAGAATTTATGTTTTAAAATATGACGCGTTATTTAAAAATAAAAGCCGACAGAGTGATGTAGCGGTTAAGACGCTGGTCTCTCACTCCCAAAGGCGCGGGATCAAACCCGACTTCAGTCGGTGAATTTTCATGATGCATAAAATCGACAGTGTCCATGTCGCAAAATTATGAGGCATGTAAAAGATCCCTCGAGTACTTGTTTATCATTGTACATCTCTCTGTTTGGCATTTCTTGGCAAAATTAAATTCCTAGTGCAGTTTCACATTGAATAGAGCCCAGGTGCCTCCATCTAGTGGGGAAACTGGGCGTCAAAGTTCTCGTGGCAATGGCATTCCGCGGATGGTGGAGCCACATGAAAGAGTGGATGCCGGTCTTGGGGAATGCATTAGGTCTGCAAATGGCAAGCAGCTAACGCAGCCCCATTTCAAACAAACAAACAAACAAATGTAAAAAGAACAAAGAAAAATCCCTTCATGAAACGTTTCGCAGGAAAAAGTATAAAGTTGTATTTTCACAAAGTTGATACTTTTAAGTTGCAATTAATTTACCTGGTACATGACCAGCGTATCCAGGAACAGGCTTGGATGGCCGATATGCAGGGGGATGATATCCGTCCAATGGATAAGGATCGGGGGTCCCGAAACTTGGAGAATGGTACCAGTCATCGATCTTGGGTCGTCTCTCTGCAACCATGCGTTCCCACCTAGAGCTACTCAAGTCACATAGTGCTTGATTTGCAGCTTTACCACGAGTAACACCAACATCACAGTATTTACCTGAAGGAAACAAGTTCGCTTTAATGCATTATTTCCTTAGTCCTCTTACTCCGTTAATTAACCTAATTTGTCCGACTTGCAAAATGAAGGAGCTTTAATAAAGATCATGAATATTATTTTAAAAAATCTGGTATGGACCCCACACTACTTCCTTTTACGTGTAAATTTCTTAGTAGTTGCCTTAAGTGTTAAAAAAAGTGCTTGGAGTGAGCAAGGTAACAATTCAAATATTTACTCCCCTCATCTGCCACGAAACAATGCAAAAAATATTTTACAATGGTTAATTTTCTAAATATTGCTGATTTTAATATCATTAAGTGAATTTTTCGCAAAATATCGCCAATAGCGCCAAGTTGAACCCAAATTCAAAAAATAATTTTTTCGCCAAATTTGTCGCCAACTTGGCGATATATCGCCAAGTTGGCGTCAAACACTTGGCGACCAAAAGTTTGGCGACATATCGCCAAGTGGTCGCGCCAGTTCATATCACTTGAGTCTGCATTGAAATTAACACTGATTTACCCCAAAAAAGGGGTAAAACACCCCCTTGGGAACATTCAAATGCAACCACAAGGGGAGGTGCACAACTAGACCATCCTCAGAGCCTACATACCAAGCTAGAAGCTTCTACGGCATATAGTTTTTGAGTTATGCGACCCACATACATACATACGCACACACGTACATACAGACGTCACGAGAAAACTCGTCGTAATTAACTTGGGGGTGTTTGAAAAGGATTTTTCGGCTGCATATATGTTGGTAGGTGTAGGTACATATGCACGTGCTGACAGGTCGAAAAAACTACTGAACATTCATTCGGGGGGTGAGCAAAATCAAAATTTAGACTCAAATTTGAGTGATTTTTTTTTCGCGATCACAATACTTCCTTTACTACGTAAAAGGAAGTAAAAATCTGCGGTGGTAACGTTTGTGAAAATTAGTTTATGATAAATGATATCTACCTATTACGTTCGAACAAGTTTCCTTTAGTTACTTCTCTAAAGATGTACACTTTCATTGATGGAGAAAAGTTAACTATCAAGTTAAACAGTCAACTTTTCTCCAGCACATATCAGTATTTTGTAATCTTTGAACATATTTTGTGTTTTAAATACAATTTTTTCAGTTCTATTTCGCAACTCGTTTGACAATTATTGCACTAGAATACATATTGTTGTAAACCGTTTTTTAACGATATTACTAAGTTTGAAAAAATATTAAACATTTCTCTAGTTAGTTCGCATTAATTATTTAGTTTTCATATTATTCGGGTGGAATATTAAAAGTTATCAAACTCTACTCCTATAAATTTGGAGTAATGTTTCAATGTCTTGTGGTTAAAAAAAAAGTTATTTGTTCCTTCGTTTTACTTAATTTCTATAACTCATTAGTAAATTAAAACGAAACGCATCGCCCTTTCAGTAGAATGACCGGTTGTAATTAAATGCACGCTGTAAATCCACTTTTCCTATACAAGTAGTAGAGTTTACTATATTTAAATATATAAGTTAAAAAGTTTCGACAAAACATGTTTTGAAGCATCGACGTCAATTTCTTTCCATTTAACAAAAAACATCCATCGTTACATCTGTCAATTCCAAACATATCATCATTCTATTAATTTACCAAAGTCAAACTTCATACATACTAGTTAAAGATGTTTTTCTTGGGTCCAGATCACTCATATCAAAAACTGACATTCCATAATTCATTGGATTAGTAAAAGTAGCATAAGAAGGTATACTTCTGTGTTCTGGTCTTTCGCAGAGTCTCTTGGGGAAAACCAATGCTCTCGGCTAAATAAAATTAAAAGTAAAATCTAATTAGAAAATTTTTGCCACAGAAAAAAATTATGAGATTGCCTTATAAGTGTTAAAACAGTGCTTGAAGTGAGCAAGGTAACAATTCAAATATTTACACCCCTAGTTTGCCTCGAAACAATGCAACAAAAATGTTTTACAATGATTCATTTTCTAAATATTGCCGATTTTAACATCATTCAGTGGATTTTCGCAAAATATCGCCCATAGCGCCAAATTGAGCCCAAATTCAAAAAAAAAAATTTTTTTTCCCCAAATTTGTCGCCAAGTTGGCGTCAAACACTTGACGACAAAAAACTTGGCGATATATCGCCAAGTGGTCGCGCCAATTCATTTCACGAAAGTCTGCATTGAAATTACCACTGATTTACCCCAAAAAAGGGGTAAAACACCCCCTTGAGAACATGCGAATGCAACCAAAAGGAGAGGTGCGCAAGTAGACCCTCCTCAGAGCCTACATACCAAGCTAGAAGTTTCTACGGCATATAGTTTTTGAGTTATGCGACATACATACATACATACATACATACGCACATGCATACGTACATACAGACGTCACGAGAAAACTCTCGGGGGTGGTTGAAATAGATTTTTCGGCTTTTTATATGTTGGTAGGTACATATGCACGTGCTGACAGGTCGAAAAAACGACTCAACATTCATTCGGGGGTGAGCAAAATTAAAATTTAGACCCAAATTTGAGGAAATTTTTTTTCGTGATCACAATACTTCCTTTACAACTTAAAAGGAAGTTATTAACACTGATTTACCCCCAAAAAGGAGTAAAACACCCCCTTGGGAAAATTCGAATGCAACCACAAGGGGAGGTGTACAACTAGACCCCCTCAGAGCCTACACACCAAACTGAAAGCTTCTACGGCATATAGTTTTTGAGTTATGCGACATACACACATACATACGTACATACAGACGTCACGAGAAAACTCGTCGTAATTGACTCGGTGGTGGTTGAAAAAGATTTTTCGGCTGGTTATATGTTGTTCGTTACATATGCACGTGCTGACAAGTAGAAAAAACTACTCAACATTTATTCGGAGGTGAGAAAAATCAAAGGTTAGACCCAAATTTGAGTGAATTTTTTTTCGCACTTCCTTTACACAATACGTCCTTTACTACGTAAAAAGAAGTAAAAAAGGATTCTGCAGCTTATTCCCCGAGCAAACAGCAACATATATGAAAAACATTAACTTAAACAACCTGCTCGTCTAAATCAGATCTATTATTGGTTAAAAGTACATTTTTGAACTTCTGCACTGCAAAAAAAAAAGAACTGTTTTTTATACAGTATAATACTGGAAGCCGAGGTTCCAATTTAAAACTGTAAAATGCACAGCAATAAGCTATAAAACTAGTAATTTTAGTTTCTTACTGTAAAGTTAGCAGTTTTACATCTTACTGCCGTAAAATTTAGTTGTACGAGTATTATATTGTAAAAACAACAGTATAATACTGGCAGCAGAGGTACCCGTTTAAAACTAAAATGCATGGTAATAAAATGTAAAATTAGCAATTTTTGCAGTGTATTAATATAAAATTAGCTGTATTATACTGTAAAAACAACATTTATTTTTTACAGTGTGGAGACTTTTAATTAGAAGTATACAGGTGATATGGGAGATTGCTAGTGATATGTCTGTCCTACATTCATAGGAACACGCTTACTGTTGCAACGTTACTGTGTCACAAAAGACATTTATTTGCGCATGAAATAATATAAAGTAGCCGTGTGTGTAAACGTTTTCTGTCAGTAAAAGATAATAGCCAAAACAAAAATCTGTAATAGAAGTCAAAACTACAAGAACAAATGGGAACATGTCACACTGGAAGGAAAACAAATTCCCGAAAAGCACTGGATCTCACAAGGAAGATGAACCCTCCAATTACGGGGCAACGAAGTTAACGATTGTTTCTAAGGAGCGATTCTTTACTCTTCTAGAAGAAAGGGGTGACGCTCATCTAGCTGAAACTTTTTTTTAATATTACGAGTTTATCAATGTGCGAATTGCGACCACAGCCAACTGGAAAGTCTACTTCAACTTATCAAAGTCTAATCTTTGCAGTTGTTGATTACAAATTATATTCCTATCAAAACCTAAATGAATTTGGCTGCTACCAGCTTTTAAATATGCTTTCTGATTGCTTTAACAGTTAATCTATTAAGTAAACCTGAGTTGAGAATTGCACTAATGAAGGAATATTGCACGTAGTTACGAAAAAAAATATCGTTTGCCCGTTACTTTTAGAACTAAGTGCTTATCAATGGAATATCCTTACCAGAAGATCTTCAGGTGGAAAGTATTTTGTTCTGGCTTGTGTATCTCGTCTGTCCATCTGTAATCTTTCGAAATCAGTGATTCCACGTCTGCACTCTTCCTGATAATCTTTTCCACAGTAAAAGTTCCGCCTTGGAACATGACCTGGGCAAAATGAAAGAAGGCATAAAAATCAGTTTGAAATAACATTTAGGACACCATTTTATATCTGTTTGGCATGAAAAATGAAATACCAGGGGAACCAAGTAATATCACACAATATCTCAGAGAACTTTTCGCGACCAATTTTTAAAGCAAGAATTTTGTTCATTCGTTTTGTTTCTTAGCTCGAAAAGCGCAGTGAGACCATTGGTTAGTAAGATAGCCAATAACTTACATCATCAAGAGATTTCTGTGCGTTAGCACTTACATACATTAAATGTTAAGATGCCACAACGTCATTTTTAAAAATCATAATTAATGTCAAAGATTTATGTTTGAAAAAATTATTTTTAAGTTGTAATAAAGCAAATAATTAATGCGATTGCTAACACATCATATCTGTTAAAATGCATGTCCATCTTCGTCACTAGCGCAGCCAGAATTTTATCTTCTAGGAGGAGGAAGTTGGTCATAAAAGTCCTAACATGTGTATAAACTTCTGAATCAGGAATTTGCAATGTGTGTTAAAACAAGGGGTTATGACTTATGACGCAGCGAGCCCCCCCCCCCCCTACTTACTCATCTGTTTTTTAATAGGTATATCAAGGTTCTTCCCCTTAGTTTTCAAAAACTTAGCTGTCCTAGAAAGAAATTTCTGGTGGAATCCAATCCATTAAGGTACCTGTGTATCCGGACATCTTTTCCCGATCATATGTTTCATTGTTGACAGATCTGTTGAACTTCCGTCTCGAAACAGGTTCGCTGGATGATTCGCTGCCATGTGAGCAATGAAGAATGTTGCCAAATCTTTGTCCAGCCACAGGATGACTTTCCATGATATCATGAGTCATCCTGCCATAAGTTTTTCCAAACTGATAAAGTTTGTGTGGGCCGAATCCTGGAAGGTAGCCTGTATATCTGAAATAGATCAAAAACTAACAATACGTGGTCAACCTAAACGAAAAAGTTTGAAAATATTGCAAAAATGAAAGAGCTATTTCATTGTCGCATTCCAACCCCATAAAATATAATACCAAATTGACCCTAATTATCACATTGTAAAATAATTAGTACATACCCCCCCTCCCCCCACACAAAAAATGTACTTGAAATCGGATAGAGGAAATAGTGATTTTGCTCAAAAAATATTTAAAGACATCAGTTTAATCAAAAGCCTACATACAAAAATACATTCGAGAATTTTTTTTCTTGGTAATGCTTTTGAGAATATTTCAATAACTGAGATTTTTAGCAGTTATTTTTTTTTAATAATTTTTATTTTTTAATGTCGCCAAATCTTTATACAACGTGAATAAGCAGTGATGCTTTTCCTCTTTGTCTGTGTAGCAAAAATAAAACGACTGCTGAAAGTTTGCAAATGAAACGTATTATAATGATTCTCCAGTCTTTCAATATCCCTGTGTACTAAATTCTAACCTCAAGCGTTGGATGAGCTATCATCTCGTTTATTAAAGCGATGTCAAGTGACGCATTTAAACACTCACTTAAAGAAAAAACAAGAAGTTCTGTCAAGAACTAAACGAGCCTACTTTCCCGTACATCGACATCGGCATTCTAGCATCTGATCATTATTCTCTTGATTATCTAAGACTAAAAATTATGTCAAACATACCTTTAAAAGCAAAATATACCTCTCTCATCAGATGAAATAGACACATAAAAAGTAAATAAATGAATAAATAAAGTTTTGTCGCACCTTTTAAAGAATGTAACTGTTACAGTTCTTCCGTAGAAAAATTCCTCAATTGTTTTCAAAAAAAAATTAAAAGTACAAAGTACATCAAAACACATTTTATCAAAGAAAGAAAAAAAAAGAAAAAAAAAGAAAAAAAACTCGTCCGTTGATAAAATGTCTCGAATTTCACTTTTAATCCGTTGCCAGTTGTTAAATATAAATTAAGAATAAAATGCCCTAGTGAATGAAACATTTTTGTTACAAAAAAA